>JAQQST010001142.1:0-13376 GCA_028646485.1 Cryptoprocta ferox | reverse complement strand
AGCACTGGCTCAGTAGGGGTGTGGCACAGCCCAGGGAGAGCAAAGGCAGGCTCCAGCCGTTTCTGCCTGCTGTTTCTCCCAGCTTGGAAGGACTCCCACAGGCCTTGCTTCGGGGTGCCAGTTACTGGCAGCACGTCCTCTGCCAGTAGGCATCCCAGCTGGCATGGCCCCCATCCATCTAACCCCGAGCGCAGACACCTCTGCCCACACGCCAGGGGAGAGGGTCTGTCCTGTAAATGGATCTGCTCGGAAGGAAAAGCCAGCGCTTTGCCTTAAAAAAAAAAAAAAAAAAAAAATGTGACTGGTTGTCACATGTTGGGTAATTTTAGAGTACATCCTAGACCTTACACATTCTCTGGATCCTCTAGAGAATGTTGAGGTTTATGTTTTAGCAGAAAATCAACTTGATTAGGTTCGGACTGAAAACTCTGCCTCATCTTCTGTGGACTGCATTCAAATTTCAGTTCAGTTTTCAAAATCTTTGCTATAGTTCCAGTTTGTCACATGCGTATATGGAGCAAAGAGTAACCGGAAAATATTATGGATTTAGACACAGCAATAAAAGATTACTTCTTCTGGATCTTTTCTCTCCAGGATTTGGCCCCCCTACCGTCCAGCCAACAAGGGCCTCTTAAAGGAATCCTTTCGGTTCCTCCAGCCCCAAAAGACAGGCATGTCTTGGAGCTTAACTGCCAACATCACAAGACTGTATTACTTAAAGACTGGGGTCTTCCCTCAGGCAAAGTCACATGCAGGGGGAAAAAAATGTGAAACTCATAGTGTACAGACGTCTCTAAGATTTGACTCCCCTCAATAACCTGCCTGTATCATTTTTTGGTTGTTTTCTATCCAGAATTTTTAGTCATAATCAATGGGATGGATGGGCTGACGTGAACCACTATGCTGGAACTCAAAGTCCGGCTTTTTTTTTTTTTTTTCAGACTTAAATACTTATGTTTTATTATCCATTTTGGGGTTAAGAGATTTTACCAGGTCTCAGGAGAAATTATAATTGAAACGCCACTGTACATCATTTGTAGTTTTGTTGTATATAGTTATGCTTCAGTTAACTATATGATAATATGCTTGCAATTCTCATTGTTGAACATTGCTTCCATTCCTTTTGCTGTTTGCTTAAGATAAAGTCTACAAATTAAAAAAAATATCATTCAACTCTGCATAAGCTCTCAGAATAAGGTTTCTAGGTGCTGTGAACAAATATATGGCTACAGAGAAACTCAGTGGTGTGATATCCTCACCTGATTATGTCATGTTTTCACCCCTATCCCCCATTGACTTATGGCATTTTAGAATGTTAGAATCAGAAGAGTCCTTCTGGGGTGCCTGGGTGGCTCCGTCAGTTAAGTGTCCGACATCAGCTCAGGTCATGATCTCACGGTTTGTGAGTTCCAGCCCTGAGTGGAGCTCAGTGCTGACAGCTTGGAGCCTGGAGCCTGCTTTAGATTCTCTGTCTCCCTCTCTCTGCCCCTCTCCATGTTCATGCTCTGTCTCACTCTGTCTCTCAATAATAAATAAAATGTTTTATTTTATTTATTTATTTATTTATTTATTTATTTATTTATATATGAGTCCTTCCAAGTCAGTTTGTTTCCATGATTTTAAAAATGAAGAAAAATAAAATAAAATATGGTGATATCTTTGAGAACCTAGAGCTGATTGATGGTAGAACTCATACTTTTACCCATATACCGTGACCAATCCCATTGGTCTAGCCTGCTTCCCTCTCTCAGTATTCATTTCTTTAAAGCAAAGAGTTACATATTCAGGATCTGTCATGAAAAGGTCACTGCTGTTATTTATGTGGCCAGAATCCCTATTAACTGCAAACATTGTTAAGTGAGTTAGTCTTTTTTTCAGGCATAAGATAGTAATTACTTTATTTAATCAGCAAATAATGTTCTGAAGTATGTATCATTATTAGCTCCATTTTCCAGATGAGGAAACTGGCAAGAGGCTAGAGATATTATGTATCCCGCCTAAGGTTGCAAAACAAGTAAATTGACCAATGTGACCCAAGGTACAGCAACTGGCCATTTTCACTCCAAAGGTTATAACCCTAATTCTATGAATTTGTGTCTTGTGATCTGGCATGTTTTTTTTTTTCTTTTTGTAAATTAATTTATATGAAAATGTAATAAAAATGTCATCATTAGTTTTATATACATCCAATCTCTTTATTTAAAGGAATCACACTAAATGGAATACAATGCATCTTGAAAAATCTGGGATGTGATATATACAGAGGCACCCAATAAATATTTATTGAAGAAATGAGTGATACCATCAGCTTTATCATCATCATCACTGACATTTATGAAACAGTCATTTTGTGTCATGTGTTTTTCTCAGTTCTTCATGGGCATTTTCTGAGTTCTCAAAACAAGCCTTCTGTTTTATATAACAGATGTGGAAATTGAGGCACAAAGAAATCGAGTAACTTTCCCAAGTTCATAAAAACAGTAAGTGGTAGGGCTGGGGCAAAACCCCAGACAGCTCTGCAAACACTGCCTTTAACCAATATAAAAAGAAGAGCATATGTCAGTACTTTTTCAGTGAGGAAATGCCCCTAAATATTGATTTCATCTAGTAACACGTCATTAGGCACCATTTGACGTTTGTTACCACTTCATTATTTAGTTTTGCAGTTTCAACACCCCCGCCCCCTACTATGTTAGCTACTGTTGCAAAAATGGGATCAGTATTGAAGGATTCAATCCTACTTTCTGGGGCTCCTCACTTAATCACGAATATTTCACTCTTTCTTAAAAATTATAAGTGAGGGGCGCCTGGGTGGTTCAGTCAGTTAAGTGGCCGACTTCAGCTCAGGTCAGGATCTCACGGTTCATGGGTTTGAGCCCTGAGTCGGGCTCTGTGCTGACAGCTCAGAGCCTGGAGCCTGGTTCTGATTCTGTGTCTCCCTCTCTCTCTGACCCTCCCCCGCTCTCACTCTGTGTCTCTCTCGAAAATAAATAAACGTTAAAAAAATTATAAGTGAAAATGGCACTATTTAGAAAAAAAAGATTAAATAAACATATAACAGGTGTTTTTAAGGACAGTTGGCAAATACTTTTCAAGAACAAAGTAGAATATAGTTTTGTGCTTTTAACAGTAGAATTCCTCACCTCCTGCCCCAGTGTACCCCAAGCCCGTTCCTGATGGTCAGAATGAAGTCACGGTCAGAATTGTTTCTCCATAGCTGGCTTCTCTGAATTTTACAAATAACTCACCTATATGTTTTGAATTGGTCTTTCCAGTTATCTCTTTCCAAGAAAATCTTGTTCCTTCTTTAAACAGATCAAAGAAGGACTCTTTAAGGGTAGGAGAATCATGCGTTATTTCTTTTTATATTTACTGTATGACTTATCCTCAAACTGTTCAATAAATCTTTACTTAATGAATAAACGAAGAAAACCCCTAACAGGGTCGTCACAAGCATTGATAAATGTGTAGCTAAAATAAAAAGAGTTAGCAAGCTACATATAATATCTAACTTCCATTTCTTCACTGCTCTACGATTATTTTTTACTAAGGAGAAGAACCCTCCAACTTTTTTTTAAAGTTTATTTATTTATTTTGAGAGAGAGAGCGTGTGTGCAAGAGAGAAAGTGTGTGTGGGATGGGGGCAGCGAGAGACAATCCCAGAATCCCAGATGGCTCCGCACTGTCAACACAGAACCCGATGTGGGGCTCAAACCCAGGAGCCCTGAGCTCTTGACCTGAGCTGAAGCCAGATGCTTAACTGACTAAGCCCCCCAGGCACTCCAAGAACTGTTCAGCTTTTTTCTCTCCAGTCCTCAGCTTCATTCTCTACCCTTAATATCTTTGAGCCTGGCTAGATGACAAAATGCTAGCATTGAACCTTTGCTTTTTCCTCTAATTATCTCCTGTCGGCTTTGCATTGCCAAATATCTCTTTGAAATAATTTTCTCAAAGAATCACCTTTCCTTACCAAAACAAAATATTCTAAATAAGACTTAAACGTGGGTATTGAACAGATGTTTAGTTCAATGTCATGATCTCTAGAGCAAATGTAGGGAAAGCAACATCTTGATGAGAAAGCCGAAGCATGAAATATTTTTCGGTAATCTCAATTCCAGAAACAAGAATTTTTGGCATGTGAAAATGTACATTTGTGTATCAAGATGTCTGTGGATGTAAAAAGGTATTAATTAGTAGCATAACATGTAGATGAATATCTAATTTAAAATAAAAGATTATTTCATTAGCACCTAATTAAAAAAAAAAAAAGCCAGGGGTGGGGAGGGGGGCGCGGGGAGGGTTTGGGAAAGGTTTGGGGTTCTGAAAGCTTCCATTATACTAGAAAAATAAGATACAAGTTAAGTAATTTGCTAATTTCCAAGACACGTCCGAGATCCGGATTCTGCACTAGCTTCCCGGGAACTTGCGCAATAACATATGTGTGAGTTAGAGATGGGAAGTATTTTAAATGAACCCCTCCAGGTTCTGAACCCATTTCGACTCAGCTCTGCATTTCCTTATTAAACTCCCCTCAGGTTTGGAGGTGCTGGCACATGAAAGGAGCAAATTCCAGAGAAGGTTGTGACCCTCTGCGGTGGGCTTTGTGAGACAATAAAAAGGGTAAATCCCCAGCTGTGCACATGACAACTAGTGAACCTCAAAAGTAGGGTCATTGACTAGAGAGAAAGTCTTAATTTTGTATAGGTAAAAAAATAGGGAGCACAAGGCAGAGAGTAGAGAGATGGTAAAATGCAGACTAAGAAATAGGTTTACAGGTGTGGGGGAGGCTGCAAAAGGTGCCTCCTTGGCTTCTGAAACAGCAAAAGGAGAGACCAATAACGAACAGAAGATTCTTAATGATCTGAATATGGTCACAGATGCCCGAGGCTGGGCCTATTTCAGGCCAATAATGAGCTTTTGGGCTTGTGGAATCATTTATTTGGCTCTGGAGCCTGGAGCCCAAGGGCGCTGTTCATTAGGAAGCAGAAACTTTACCTAAGGGTTGTTTGTGTTGGTCTTTCTTGCCAGAATGAATTGTTCATTAGCATCTGAGAGAAAACCACCTCTCTATAGATAAATGGTTTAAAAAAAAAACAAAACTTGTTGATAGGGTTGGGTGAGCAAAGGGAAAGGGTGTTCCCTAGAGATTGCTAAGGCCCTTTGATGGTAGTTGAGGGGCAAATAAATCTGTGCAGCACGAATCAATTCCAAATCACTGCAAGACTAACCTGATTTTAATTGTTAAAATGACAAATTAACTTGTCCTAGTTTGGTTCAGTTCTTTGGGTTGACTTAATGAGATAATTGGATAAACCAAGTGGTAATCTACTTGGTAATGCAAGTTAGCAACTATTAGTCCCATGGGATAGTCAGTGGCACCTATCCAGGACCATCAATCACCCTGAAATTGTCTTCTGTGCTGGAAACACACCTAGGGGTGGGTACCAAAGGGGAGGGTCTGTGACTGAGAATTTCAAAGAGTGAGTTCATCGGCCCAGCTATGTCGGGACTTTGATCTTTTCTTATATGACATTACAGTATAAAGGTTTCTTGCTTTTCCCAGGGCATTCCGGTTTAATAGCATTTTAGGAGTGATGATTTTCTTTCTTGGTGGAAACTTTGTAAGTAACGGTATGGAAATGTTAACATGTTTCTTTGTTTCTCCTTTTACTGAAATTCTCCAGAAAGTAATTTGGAGAGCTGAAACATGTACTAGCCAGAGACTATAATAAGATAGTTTTAAAAAATAAAGTGAAAGAAAATAAAATAACCAAAAATAAGTTTTCTTTCCAGATGGAGATTTTCATAGCCTGGAACAAAGCACACAGAAAGGTTTATATAACTGATTAGGGACAGGAAGGCTCAGAAACAAATCCTAAGCTACATGAAGTTTTGCTGCCAGTGACACAGGCGATTCGAATTTGACTAATACTCTCGTAAAGGGTAGAAGCAATTGGCTGCCGCAAATCAGAAAACCAACTTTGTCCTGGAGGTTCCTTTTAATTGAGGTTAACTGCTAGGTTGCCTTAATTACTGTGCTTTTCCCCAGTACTTCTAGCAAATATTCCATTGGCCCTGACTCTGGCAATATCCATTGAAATGTTGTAAAATTACCAATGACTGAATGAAGGAGCAACACATTAAGATAGCGCCTTAAAGATTGGATTAGTTCTTTTGAGGACCCACCGCTAATGACTTTGCAGCAAACTGCACTGTCATAATTTAAGTAGAAGACATCTTTTTCACAATATATTTGGGCATGGAGACGTACAGACGCTTTCACACCCCCACATGGCAAATTAATAACTGTTTCTAGGTGCCCTTTGTTTCTTGCTCCTGGTTATTTATTGTCCCTTCCTCTTTTTATTAAAACAAAACAAAACAAAACAAAACAAAAACTCTTCTAGCACCAAATCTGCCAGGACTGAGAATTCCAATCCTTTGAACTATTTGTAATCCTAACAGTATTTAGAATTACTAAGCGATCCGGTAAAATCCCAGCATGGAAACTCATGGCACCCACCAGCTACATGAACGTATTTTTTCTGGAGTATCTTCTTTCTGCTCCTGGTTTTGACGTTAATGTATTCCCAGTGCCTTGCTTCAACTGAAAAGTCCCTTATTTCTCCCTGCCCTAGGTCCACATGAATCTTTTCAATGAACAATATAGCTATTATAACACTTGGAAAGTGTGAAATTTTGTGAACGTAGCATAGTACTTTTTTTTTTTTTTGGTCAATGTAGCTATCCTCTGCCTGTTTTACTTGGCTTAAAAAGACCTAACTTACCAGTGCCAAGTTTAGCAATTGGAACTGACCACCTACAGAATCAGATTGAAGAAAGAAGAAAATAATAGGCATTTTCTCCAGAGCAAATGTTTGCCATTTGCTGCACAACTTCCAATGTTTCATAATTAAATAAATAATGAGCTATGAATCAGCAAAATCTGCTTTATTATTTAACCTTGTAACTATTTCCAATGACAAACTTTTTAAACTTTGTCACTCCTTCCTGATACTGGCAATTTATAACTCTCATTTAGGACTTTTATTATAAAAGACAATATTTAGATCATTTGAAAGTGTTAGACTGGAGATTCAAATTGATTTCTTTCCAGCAGGGGCATTTTCCTGGAACGCTAATTTCTGGATTACTTCATGTAGTCTCAATTTCATACCATGTTTTCAAAAACAGAAAGTTTAGGTGTGAATTAATCAGGAATCTCCATAAGAAATGTCCCAGTGAGCTCACCATCACTCTTCATCCATATGCATCATTTTAATACTCAACAATGTAAGGGGATGGAAGGATCAAATAACTTTTATATATTCTCATTTAATTTAGTAAACAGGCAAAGTACAAAAATTAAAGTAGTGTTACAATTCTCACATACCCAGTAACCCGCATTTCAAAATTATAAAATATTGCCATTATTGCTTATGATATATACATTAAAGGAAATATAACATTAAAGAAAATAATGACATTATTAAGCCTCTTCCCCAGACCTTTTGACTTTTCCATTCAAAGACTTGTGTATGTTTTCAGTTCAATAGTTTGTGTGTGCCTGTCTACATAATTATGTGCTTGTTTTATATAAATGGCATCATACAACAATCTTTATCTTACTTTTTTCCCACTAAATATGATGCCATTGAGATCTATATATGGAAACTTACAATTTTTACTTATTCATTTTAACCACTGTGTAGTATTTTTTGATATTCTGCAAAGTATGTATAGATTTTCTTACTGATGGATCCTTAAGTTGTTTCCATTCATATAGTTGTTATAAGCAAGTCTTCAAGGGACATTCTTGACAAGTCTCCTGAGGCACATTTGTAAGGATTTCCCTTTCCATGTCATAAAGTTTTAACATTTCTATGCTTAAAAAATAGTTTGCCAAACTAGAGATTATGAAGTGAAAAATCCAAAAAAAAGAGTTAATTTGCATTTTTCCAGCACCTTGTAAGATTATGCTACTTTTCACCAATTGTTTGCCTATGAACTGCTTTTTCTGTGAATTGCTTATCCATGTGTCTTTGCCCATTTTCCTACAGGGTTGCGTGTAGATGGTTCTTATAGTGCATAGGATTATTTTCAAATTTAGTACTATTCCTTTCTTTTACTCATTGTAAATATTTTGTTTCAGTTTTTTGCTTGTTCAACTTTATTCATTGTGCCTTTTATGATCGAGATGTTTACATTTTAATGTAGTCCTAATTATCTATGTTTTGAGTTATGCTTTTAGTAGAAATACTCTTCTATCAGTTTATAAGAACTTCTGTTAAATATTTTACTAATGACAGTATTTTTTTAATATTTTGGTCTTTAATACCCTAGAGTTAATTCAGGCATATAATATGAAGTAGGAATTTAATTTAATATTTTTTTCTACAAAGAAAACTAGTTATCTAAACACCATCCTTTGCTGATGTGTGATGCTGTTTGTCATACACCAGATTGCTATGCATGTTTGGTCTTTCTATGGGCTCTCAATTCTGTGGCATTGAGTCCTTTATCTAGTCGTGTGTTAATACCATGCTGCTTCAATTACTATTATTTAAAAAAAAAATTCTTGCTGTCTGGTAGAGTAAACCTCACATCCTCGCTCATTCTTTTTCATTGTCTTGGCTGCTGTTAGATTTTTATTCTTTAATGTGAGTTTTGATAATAGTTTGCCTATGAAAAAACCATGTTTGATATTTTTATGTAATGCATGCATGCATATTACGTGTTAGTCTTAATATGGGGGAGAATTGACATGACATTAACTCTATCCACAAACATGGTACACCTCCCTATCTAATCAAGAGTTCTTTGGGGGACTTTCAAATATATTTTGTACATTTCTATGTTCTTGTTCAATCCTTTGTTTCATCTATTCCTAGACAGCTTATAGACTTCATTGACATTATTTAATAGTGTTTTTTTTAATGTTTTAAATGATTGTTATGATATTGGTTTTTCTATGATCACGTTAATTCCAACACCGCTGATGAAAAATCTTATTAAATTTTAATCCTTGGTTTTACCTGCTTTTGCATTGTCTTTACAGGCAATTCTCTCTTTGCCTATGAAAATTCTTTTGCTCCTTTCCTTTTCTTTATTATTAGTTCAGTAAAGACTGCCCAGAAAATGTTGCGTAGTGGAAGCAATACTAGTCATCCTTATCTTATTCCTGACTTTATAAGAACTTCTGAACTTCTACTAGTAAGCAGTGTTTTATGTGGATAAAATTTACAAGGGATAGGAAGTGTCTTTCTATTAATAACTGGCTAAGGACTTTATCAGGAAGGAATATTGAACTGAACCATTGCTTTTCCTGCAACTGTAGAGATGTTGGTATGTTTTCTACTTCCTAATCTGTTACGTGGTGAATTGCATTCGTATCCTGCCATGTAATGCCATTTTTGTAGTTTTTAAATGTTCCTACTTGACCACGACACATTATTCTTTTACAAAATGTTGAATTTGGTTTCCTAGCACTATATTTAGATTTCTGTATCTGTGTCCACAATAATATTAGTTTATACTTCTGTTCTTGCACAATCTTTTTTTCTTCTTTGACTCACTTCAAATAAGATAGGAATTATGTGTTCCTTGAAACTTCAGGAAGAACTAATAAGAATATACACAGTCTGACACTTTTTATTTTTATGTACAAAAAGTATGTGCTAAGTGGGAGGTGGAAATTTATTATAAATTCAATTCTTCTAATGTGATTATTTCTCTAATCAATTAATGCATATTATATAACAAGTTATAGATAATTATTATTTTCTAGGAGATTATACATTTATCTAAGTTTGAAATTTATTGGCATTAGGTTTTTTCATAGAATTATTTTAAAAGTTTAAAACTTCACTGTATTTGAAATTATGGTACTTTTCATAATATTGGGATTACTTCTCTGTGCCTTCTCTCTTATATTATTTTTCCTAATGCTTTGTTATATTTTAAAGAATATTTTTCTTTGTTTTTTAAGAATCATTTTTGGCTTCCCTAATACCTATTGATTTTTTTTTTATAATTTGTACTATCTTTATTATTTCCTTTTCTGTACTACAGCTATAGATTGCTCTGCTTCTACCATTCTTTTGGTACATTAATTGCTTCCAGTTTGGTAAATGAGATCCTCTTCAAGCTGGTTCTCTTGTCTTTTCACATGTCTTCATCTTTCCTTGGGCATATCTTTCCTTTCTGGAATGAAATTTTTCTCCAAGGATCCCTGGTTTTATTAGTGGACAATGATATTTAAAAGCCAAAATCAGAGTGTCAGGAGCACTTTTAACAATTGGAGTGTTGCTACCCTGGGGAAGAACTATAATATACACATACACATAGTAGACACGCACTTATATACACACACATATACTTAGACATGTAAATATTTATATTTATCTCTATCAATTAAAAACCCCATATTCAAACCCATACTTCTAATTCCAATCCAGTAGCACAGGTTCAGCTTAGTTTTCTCCCTTTCTGTATTTCTAACTCCTTTCCCCAACAGTGAGAACCCTACCTCCTATTATTCTTAATGTGTTTCCTTATTGAACCAGTGCCTTTGTGACCAATCTCACATAAACGATGCTGCTCTGTCCACTGAACAGAAACTCTCCTCACTCTTCCCAAGCTCTGACATCTTGTGCCAGGCCACCTCTGCCACCACCATGTGAATGTACTCTCTTTACCCTGATGGAGTTCCAATCCCCAATTCGGGACACCCCATTGGGAAGGGACATCCTTTCCAGGTTCTGAAACTCCACTTGAAACTATCCATTAGTATAGACATCCTTTTTAGTCTGTTTGGACTCATGACCCATCCTGTGATGCTCCTTCTTCATGGAGGGGAGGATGTCTTCACTTGCTTGGGGTCAACACTCCATGCTAGGCTGCTCACAAATGCAGACACCCTCTCAATCCACTAGGGCCCTTCTCCTCAGGCTGAATATGCCCCCTGCATTGACATCCTCCTCACCACCCTTGAGCTCTGACATCTTGTCCAGGTTTCTACACCCACTTCCATGCCATCGCTCAGTCCCCAACCTATATGGACACCCTCCTAACACTGCTTATTCTTTGATACTTCATACCAGGCCACTTTATTCTATAGCTTGGTGTAGAAAGTATAGCCTTGCCAGGAACCATGTTCCTTGAATGTCCTGTCCTCATCACCCTCTTTGGGCTCCAAATCACACTCTAGGTCACTATGGCTGCCTTAACTCCAGCACAGACACCTACCTTGCTCTATTGCATATATTGGCTTTATGCTTATGTTGTTCACCAGAGGAAAGGGAAGAGGCCAAAAAGAGGAGGAGGAAGAACATGCTTAAATTTTTAAACTACAAAATTAGCAAACTCTAATGTTAATTTATATTTCTTTGCTTCTGCCAAACAAATCAAGAGCCCTAGGAAAATTTTTTCTCCAAATTCTTCTTTCCTCCTTTATTTATTATTAACTTATATCTTGGTTCTACCTTATTATTAAATCTAATGACAACTGATTTTTTGGGTCCTTATTATTATAATGATTTTTATAATCAATATTTATTGGATTTACACAGTAATCTATTTTTTTACTTACCATCATTTTTTACATCCTCTTTCTTCTTAGCTTAATTTTCTTCTTATGGAGTTTTGGTTGTTTTAATACGGAGTATCTAGGAGTAAGACCATTTGTCAGTCTCAGTAGATCTCTTATTTCTTACATCCTATTCCTTTTTTTCCCCCAGGTTAGGTTTTTCTTGACATTCATATTTTTAGTTTATCTTATAGTGTCAGTCCATCAATAATGACTTTTGCTAACCTTTTTGGATCTTAAAGTCTTTTTATTTTCTTTTATCTTGAATAATACTCTTACCTGCATATAGATTTCTGAGTTGACACTTACACGCATTTCCCCAGTATTTTTAATATACTATTTTACTGCTTTTAGCATTTTCTGCTGTTATGAGAAGACTGTCAAATTTTAGTTTCTTTGTAATTAATATTTTTTTTGTTAAAGGCTGTTAAGTCCCTTTCCTTTGTTTTTCTTTTCTAGAATTTCACTATTAAATTTTGAGTTGTAGTTTTGTTTTGGCTCAGTCAGCCTGAGACGTCTATCTTTCTTCCTTGACACATTTTGTGCTTTCTTCATATTAATTGCCTACACATCTCCTGCCTTTTCTCTTGGGTTATATACAGAGTCATTTCCTCACTTCTAGTTTTCAGTTCAAAATGCTTTTCTCATCTGTATCTAGGGCACAGTTTTATCAATCTCTTGAGTCCTTGAGTTTTTATTTCAATGAGTATATCTGAATATTCAGAATCTTCATCTGGTTATTTAATAAATTCTCCTGTCCTTTGTATATGTGGTTCTTTTCTTTATGCATAAGTTATATTTCTCCATTTATTGCTTTTAACCTTTCAAATACATTTTATTTTTAAATCTTTCTCATATTCTTCTATGGATTAAATTAATCAAAATTCAAATATATCTGTTGTGTCTTCTGTCTCATATGTCAGTTTTCTTGTTGATTACTTCCTGTGCCTCCCAAATTCTTTCAGGAACACCAGTCTCCTCTTCCTGTGTACTTTGGACCTGGGACCGGGATTCTCCTTCCAACACTAGATTCAGAATCGCATCATTAAAGCCTCTAACTAACGTCACTCTTACCATGAACCTTTCAGCTTTAGCTTCTGTTTCTGACTGATATTTTATTTATTTGTGTTTTAAATGTTCATTTATCTTGAGAGAGAGAGAAAGCGTGAGTAGGAGAGGAGTAGAGAGAGAGGTAGGGTAATTCAATCTCAAGCAGGCTTCGTGCTCAGTGCAGAGCCCAATGTGGGCTTGATCCCACAAACCATGGGATTAGGACCTGAACAGAGATCAAGGGTTAGTGCTAAGGGACTGAGCCAACCAGGTGCCCCAGTGACTCTGCTATTTTAGTTACTTCCCTGTGTTTAGCATATGGATAGTCTTCTTTCTGGTTAACATGGCTTTAGTTTTTAAAAGTCTATGGCTTAAGAATATTTCTATTATTGGAAGCAAAAAGTGAAAAGTGTAATGTCGGAAAGAGAATTTGAGGCAGTTTCTACTTAGTTAACCTGCCCTATGAATCTAAAATCAGAGCACTGTAATATTAAAAATTAAGAAGAGAATGAAAAAATAGAAAAATATAGTAATATCTCAATTTATACTTATTCATTAAAAATTTGAGGGGCGCCGGGGTGACTCCGTCAATTGACTTTGGCTCAGGTCATGATCTGATGGTTCATGAATTTGAGCCCAGTGTGGGGTTCTGTGCTGACAGCTCAGAGCCTCAAGCCTGTTTTGAATTCTGTGTCTCCCTCTCTCTCTCTGCCCATCCCCCAGTCTTATTTCTCTCTCT
>JAQQST010001141.1:0-13377 GCA_028646485.1 Cryptoprocta ferox | reverse complement strand
CCTTTTCATGAGTGTTAATTTATTCATTCTTATGTTTAGATATATGTGCATAAAATAGCTATTTTGTGATGTTAAACTTCTAAAATCATTTTGGTCATCCTATAACTTATCTTCCTGTTCTTGTAAGGCTCTTTCAACCAAACAGCCATTAACTAAGCAAAAGCTGTTAACCTTTTAACCAAATAAAATGTGTTGTAAAAAAAAAAAAAAAAAAAGACTGTTTGGTTTCTGGCCATTTAGAGTCTGCTGACTTGGCATTGACTTCACCACATCAAGATCTCCTTCCTTCTACTCTCAGAAATTAATGTCTTGAATATTATTTGCTTTGCCTCCCTTTGTGTGATGCTGGGACCATGGTCTCTTTCAGTACTTGCTGCTAGTTCAGCAGGAAGTGATGTGAGAAAGGCCACCATTCTCTTCACTGAACTTTAACCTGATTACTCACAATCCTACTAACAAAAGGCTGTCCATGTGTAGCTCACTTTACTGAAGAGTTAGGGATTACCAAGGAAAGCTATAGTATGGGAGGGAAACATTTTGAAACTATTTGTGAAATGTCACCATTCCAGAAGTTCAATGGAAGGAATTTCTTACAGGTTTTCCTGATGGGCAACCTTAATTCCTAACCTCTTTCCCAGTCTTGAGGTCTGTCTTCTGTACCTCAGAGAGTAAGATCTTCTCATCAGACTGTCCTGGGACAAATTTTTATTTATTTGTTTGACTATTTACTCAGAAAGGCTGGTCCTGTTTTGTAATTCTGGCCCCTCTGTCTACAAGGGTTAGTGAAGGCATGTAACTAACCATACTGGAATGTTTCCTAAAACCTGAGTTCTGTTTGAAATAAAACCATGGGGCCATTCTATAAGACCACCTAGAGAGGGTTTTTCATGTCAAGGTAGTTAACGTTAGTCAACTTTACACTCCAATGAAGTGAAAGCATGTTTCCTTTTTCTCTTTTAAAGCTCTTGGAAGAAACTGTTGGAAAACTTTACGCACACACACACACACACACACACACACACCCTCTAGGGAAAACAATAAATCTTAAAGATTTAGCTTAGATCCGTATTAAAGAATAGAAACTTTTCCCTAAATCTAACTTAATCTGTACAGCTTACCCTCTCCTCAGTGGAGATGACAGTTTGTGCAGATAAATCACATTATTCCTTCGTTTACTCTCCTGCTTTTAGACTGTGCTTAGAAGCTTATCATCACATAAGAAGTACATTAAAAGCAGAGCCCATGATTGTGCCTTTTCAAACAATAAGGGCATCTACTCTTTAGGAAAAACAAACAAGCAACATAACCAACTATGGGATGCTTTGAAATGATAGTTTCCCCTGTACCTTTCCAATTTGAGTATCTGGGAAGGGTGCTCTTTTCCAGTGGTTTCTGTGGTTTCTGTAACAGTATCTGGAAAAATCCAAGTATTTATTTTTTCCCAGGTCTGGAAACCCAATCAGAGGTTTGAGAGGGAGGTTGTTATTTTATCCGTTAGCACATGGGACATGTGCTTAGTGTCTATCTCCTATGCCTAAGTTTAAGCTCCTAACTGCGTATATGGTATGTGTCTTATTCACAGGTTAGCCCTTGGGGGTAGCACAGCACCATGTATAAAGCAGGCCCTCAGTAAGTATGTGTGGGATGAAGAAATGGAAGAATAGAGGAAAGAAGTTTGGACCTAGGAGAGACATAGGGAAGTTTCCAAATGGAGACAGAAAGACACTGAAAAGTTAAGTATCTTGATTGCGGTCACAAAGGAAATGACCAAAGCATTGGAAATGGAGTATAGGTTTCATACCGACACTTATGTCACCACACTTAGACCAAGACATTATCTAATTCACTGCCCCAACAGTGGTTCCTGGGGCTACTTTGCCTCCAAGAAGCGACTTAAAAAGCCTGCTCTGAGATCTATTCAAGGGATACTAAATGCAGGTCTCCCACCAGTCCCGCCTCACCCGGAAAGCAGGCAGAGTATCAAGCGAATGGGTCAGGCACAGGAAGTAACACTGGCAGCCACTGACTACCAGGTTGGAGGACAGAAGCAGGGGTCCTCAAGAACAAGGCTAGGATCCAGGTATGACCCATGATGAGAGTGTGAAGAGAGTCCTCGGAAGAGGGGACTGTAACTATAAAGATTCTGAGAAGGGAACATGCTTGACGAGGCCAAGGACCAGCAAAGAGCCAGCACAGATACAGTGGAGGGGGCAAGTGGTGTGAACTGAGCATACAAAAGTAGCAGGGCCCAGAGTTTTAGGCTGTGACAAAGTGTCTGGGTTTGACTCCAAGGCTAGAAAGAGGCCTCTGAAGGGCCACAGGCTAGGAAGAACCATGATCTGCTTTTTACGTTATATAGTCATTCTGGTCGCCTGAGGAAGGTGAGGTTGCCAGAGGAAAGAGCAGAAGCAAGATCCCTGCAGAGCGATCACTGCAGCCCACCTGAGACCTGGGAGTGGGCTTGGGTGAGGGAGGGAGTCGTCTCACCACCCATGTCACCTGTGTGGGTCGGTGAGAAGTACTTTCTGCTCTGTGTTCTCATGTGTCATTAACATTCACCTTTTTACATCATTGTGTGTCTGTATGTCTAACATCCCCAACAAGGGTATAGGTCACCTGTTGACCTTTGTACCTAATGTAGAATCCAGGACAGGGCCTTGATCCAACCAGGCACTTAGTCAACTTTATTTGAATGTCCAGTACCTCTCAACAATTCATGGGAACTGACTACACTTTAAAGTTTTTCCTTCAGAGATCCTTATTTATTTGTTCCCTACAGCACTTAATATTTTCTCCCTTATATTATGGCTATTTGTATACTTAGTTTATTTCTCTTACTAGATCATGAGCTACTTGAAGACAGACTACTATATTTTATTTATCATTTCATACCTCAGTGCACCTACCCACACAGTAGGTATTCAGTAAGTATTATTGAATAGGTTAGATCTAGGGAAATATATTTTTTTCAATTTATGTTGATTACACTGGAAATCGTATGCTGCTCTCTCAATGACCAGAACATAATCTCCTCTGTGGAGCCAGAACATCTGTTTGGTCTTTTGATAAACCTCTCAGCTCTTCCCAGGGTTATTATTGAAGGAAGGATATAGGGAAGTGAACATCAGAAACGTGAGGACAGTCTGCTACCAGAACTCACTTTCTCATTGTTATTATTATCTTTATGTGTCCACAGCTTGCTTTCTTTTAGCTCTGATTTTTCATGACTTATGGCTTGCTCCTTGTGTCAGTGATAATAAATTGAGTGTAAAACAAGAATGGTCTTATTCACTGAAATAAGATTCAAGAGATATATAGGAGGTCTACAGCACAGCAGGGGACAGGAAAGTAAAGAACAGCTATATGGAAAACATTGGACTGGAACAAAAGATTCAAAGTCTTCCCTGAAGTGGTAATCAACCCAAGATGTGTGAATCCAAGAACAGGACTTATCTTTCTCCTTGGCTTTGGTCCTCCATCTTCCTTTGCCTCATTAGCTTGACAGGTCTGGTGGAGATGATGAAGGCACTGAACAGGTGATTGAAGGAGTAAAAATTATAACTAACACTTGCTGTGTGCCTACTGAAAGCCAGGATTTTTCTAAGCACATTTTATATATAAACTCATGTACTCAAGAACCTTAGAAGAGAGATTGCTATTATCATCTTCATTTTACAGATGCAGAGACTAAGACACAGAGGTAACTTACTAATATAATTTGCCCAAGGTCAAGGGAAATTGAAGGAGAATCTCAAGAGATGTGGTCCAAAGCTATTTATACTCATGGAAAGATGGAAAAAAGAAATAGATTCCAGAGGAATACCTGGAAATGTATTTCCTCTTTCTGTATCTCTTCCCTTAACAGTCAGTCACTGAACATTGAAGCCACACTATAGTTTTAGTGGGATGAGAAAATGTTTCGAGTAGCAATATTTCCATTCTACTCCATAAATTATACAGGTCCTTTCTGAGGCAGCCTGTTTAAACATGTTGACTTACCCTTCCTGTAAAATGTTTATAGATCCGATTTGCTACAGGGAACTATTTTAAAGACTCTAGGCACTGTTATGAACTATTACAGCAGCTAACTATAAATTGGTTACTAGGGGCATGCAAATTAGAGCCTTTGAGGGTCAGAATACAATCATCACCAAAAAGTAGAAGGAAGATAAGCCATAAGAAAGTAAGAAGAAAAATCCAAATATTTAAATAGCAAATTTGACAGGATACAGGACACTTATATGGCAGCCTAGGAAAGCCTGTCATGGGATAGAGCAAGAATTTATTATAGCTGAACTAGGCCAAATGCAAACATACTGTTGTCTTAAAAAAATTAAAAGGACTAACTCAAATAACAATGAAGGAAAACAAATATGCACACAGGGAAGGCATACAACTCAGTCACGTTGGTATTCCTGCTCTGCAAAACCTGTTAAGGCACAGATTTAACAAGCTAAGGTGAACTGGGGCTCTAAATTCACACATACTCTAGATTTATAGACAATAGCTGCCCAAATGTTAAGTATCATTTAAAGATGCAAAACAACAAGAACAAAAAATCCTAAAGGGAAACTATCTGTTCACTTCCTTTGCAGAATTAAAAAGAAATAACTCATTGATTAAAGAGATAACACCACAGAAAGTAATGCAATTAATTGCTTATTGTTTGCAAAAAAATACTATTTAAGATCGGTCTAGAGGTTGAGGATATGAGTGGAATGAAAACAAACATTCTTGAGCTTGAGTGCTTACTATATAGATAAATATTATGGACCCCACTATAAATTTTAGAAAATAAGGACTCAGAGATGTTAAAGGAGAAGCTTTCCTTAAATCCTAAAGTTGGTACATGGTAGAACCAGACTGATACTTAGACCAGTATAGTTCTTTCTACTACACAACTTTTTCCTTTAATAAATGTTTGAATGGATTAAAGGTCAATCTGATGAAGCACAGGTTAACTATGGAGGTCAGACTCTTATAGAAATGCAAGGTTGCAACTCAGCAATGCAGTAAAAACAGGGCAGTTTTTTTCTATTATCACTGATAACAGATACCAGCTGACAAATTCCAGTGGATTGAGAAGATAATATAAAATTGACAGCAAGTACCATTTTTAATCACTTCTGTTTACTTTGGGGAACAAATTCTATATTTATTTTGTTACTGAAAATTCTCCAAAACCTCAGCATTCAGCTCACGCTGGCTTCCAAGATTGCTAAAAATATGAAGCAGACTGATGCTCCTTCCATGCATCTGTACCTGCTTATCACCTGTGTGTGTGTGTGTGTGTGTGTGTGTGTGTGTGTTGCGGTAGGTAGACAGGAGCAAGGAAGGAGAAGTTCTGACTATTGGAATTACTGTTAGAAAGTAGTAGTGAATTTGTGATCTTCCTCATCTGAGGATTGGTGCTCTCTCATCTAACTGTGGCTCTGCCATTGGCTGCCAAATACCAATTTTCACCTACAGGAACTTTATTATTTTCTGGATGCTCCATAGGGAACTTCTTCCAGTGCAGTTCCTTGGGTTAATGGTCTTATTGAGACATCCTTCCCTCCACCTCCACAATGGGATTTTTCCTCCCCATCCTCAAGTCTATGGAGAGTAATCCACTCTTCATTGCTCTGCGGTTGGGGTCCTCTCGTGTCAGTGGGTTGCCTCTGCAAGAAAGAACTTAAGAGAGCTTAAGATTTGGCAATCTTAGATGACACACTCATACACTTAAATAGATTTGCTGCTTTGAGTGTTGGATGTGCCTTCCCACTAAAGAGAGAGGAAAATAACTTAATGACTTCAGTTATTGTCTTAATCACATCTTGATATTACCATGCTAGTAATAAAAACTATTATGTTGGTATTAAGCTTAGATGCATCTATTGATGAAAAATTTCACATAATAACCATCACTCGATTTCTCAAGATGTTCCCTAAAAGGAGAATGTTTATATAATCATTTGTATCCATTATCTCTTGAATTCATCCACTTATTAATCTTGGTTTGGAAATATTTTCTTCTTTTCCTTCCCTTTGACACTTAAAGAGGACTTCTGAGAGAGGAAGAAAAGCCTATACATTTCCTAATATGAAGTGGCAGTTGTGAAAGTTTCAGTTCTTGTGGCTATAATTCTGGGATTTTGGTTTTAAGTAGAAAGGACCTTTCTTTTTCATACAATGTTTTTAACTCCAAAATATTGAATATTGGGTAGGACAAGAAACAGAGGTCAGGTAGATGCATTAATTCTTATCACTTATGCTTCATCATTTTTGCCCATCTTATAATGTCTGATAATTGTAGACCATAGTATCACCTTGATTGACACTTAAAATATGTTGCTCTTCACTAAACCAGCAACTTAGATTTGATTTTGAATGCTAATCAGAAAAAAAATAACTTTGAACTTACTGATGCTCAATATTTATCAAAAGCTTAACTACCGATGACTCCCAACATGGTGGCTCACTTTATGATTTTCTGACTTTAAAGTTGGTGGGAAAGTGAAACACATTCAGTAGAAACCATAGTTTGAATTTTGAGTTTTTATTTTTTTCCCAAGGTGTCAATGTATAGTACAATACTCTCTCTTGATGCTGGGCAGTGGCAGCCACAGCTCCTAGTGGCCACACAAGCATGAGGTTAAATTACCAACACATTTACAACCATTCTCTACCAATACAACAATTCTGTTTGTCACTTTCCATACAATATTCAACAAATGGCATAAGGTATTCAACAGACTTCGTGGTAGATGATTTTGCTTAGCTGTAGGCTAATGTAAAGAGTTCTAAGCATGTTTAAGGTAGGCTAGGCTAAGCTATGATGTTCAGTGGATTAGATGTATTAAATGCATTTTTGACTTTTGTTATTCTGTACTTAATGATAGGTTTATTGGGACATAACCCCCTCATAGGTTGAGGGAAATATGTACTTTAAAACAATGTTTTAGGGAGATTAGCTGATGGATATAGGTCCCTCTGTTTTTCTAGGTACTCTAAAATCTATGTCTGTGTGAAATTAAACTACAGGCAGATGGGTTCACACACTACCACATTGTTTTGGCAACCTGCATGGTTGCTTGTTTCTGAACAACAGAATTTGATTATATTGAGTGATAAATAATGACAGAAAACATCCTTCTGTAAATTGGTGTTAGAGTTCCTGGAAGGTATAATTTAAGATTTTGTTTTCTTTACAAGGACCTATGGAAAAACCTATTCTGTGGTCTATCAAAATTAGTCATCTCAGTAATTCCACTTGCACGTGGTAAAACTACCTCCCATATCCACAGTGGTATTGCCCTCAGCTGGGGTTTTGGAAACCCCCAGGGTGCCTCCTGCTTCTGCTAACCGTACTGCTGCTTGTCTACCATAAGTTGACTGTAAGTCATGGTCAAGTTTCCCAGAAGCTGACCCCAAAACAAGAATTCAAAAGTAAGTGATTTAGTGAAATGTTTGCAAAGAGAAACTGGTAAGGGAATGGGAAAAGCAGGACAGGGAAGGGAAAGAAGCCAAAGCAAAGGGACAATTTTAGACAAATTAGGAAAGATTATTTCAGCTTGAGCCTACAAGAAAACTCTGAAATATAAATAAACCCCAGAGTTTTTCCTGACAAGGCAAGGGATCCGGGTTTCATGTTGCTGTACCTTACCCATGGTTAGGGTAAGGCTTCCTGGTGGGAGCATAAGTGCCCAAGTATTTCCAGCTCTGTCAGATGGGTCTACTGCCTCAAGGGTAATCCTCTGAAGAGAGTTGCAGTTGCCAGCCATTATAAGCAAAAATGCTAAGAAGCTAAGGACAGGGCAGCAGAAGTGGTAAGTGGGATCCCAGAGGCCCTAGGCAGAGCACTGACAGTGTCTGCTACAAGGTCTACAATTAGAAGGGTTGCCCATCTTCCTCTAAAAATACCAGACGGATCCCATCACCTGTGCCATCTGGTTCTCCGAGGTCATTCCTGTAACTCCTTATCAGCGTATTCTCCATGCCTCCCCTAATATGATTCAAATTTGTCTCCTTCCTCAGCTACTCTGTGACCTTCCACTTTGACTCTAGAATTTAGCAGACATCTCTTTATCCCCAACCTCATCCTTAAATGTCCCCTTACTGGATTCCTCTAATTTATAATTATTTTCCATAATGAAACCTGTGATTTCTCAGGGTTCCAGTTTCCTGGAAGTCTTTTCAATGGTGGTTATTCTTTTTTTCAGCTCAGAGATGCTCCCCATTGTCATTTTGGGCCATTTCTTTTCTTCCCACACTTCTGAAAACCCACTGATTCTTTAAATGACATGCCATCAGACTTGACCACCTTCAGTTCCTCGTTGATATAATTTTCTTCTGATTTTTCATTTAGTGTTCTCAAACTTGGCTTCACTAAAGGGCTCTCAAAAATGCTGATGCCTAGGCCCTGCCTTTAGAGATTCTGACATGGCCAGTCCTTCAGACTGAAGGAAGGTCCTCATGTGATTAAAGATGCAGGGAATTTTTTCAGAGCCATTGCCCTAATCATTCATTGAAGATTTTTAGCACCTGCCTCTCTATCAGTAAATTGTCACCATTCTCATTGATTTCTGGATCCATGTTTATCAATTATTCTCAACTCTATCAGACCCAATGTTTCACCCATAACAAATATTGGTATGTTTTATAACATGTATTCCTATGTTCCCTTTACTATTTTGAAATGAATTTCATAGATATCATCTACCAACAAAGATAATTATTAAAAAGTCAATATAATTACATTACTGTAATCTGAGAAAAATAGTGTATAATATAATATGTACTTTAATATGTGACTGCTCAGCATTTATACTAGAAGACATAAGCAAATAGTAAGCTGCTTGCACTAAATATAGAATTACAGACTGAAGTGGCTATGTTATAATGGAGAATTAAATATCATCCTGTCATATATAATTTCTCTGAAATGAGAGATTACTTTGTTAAATTTCCAAATAAATTCATACAACCTTCCTTTGATTGGTGTTTGCATTTATTGAAAATGTAAAATGTATATTAAAAGTGTGCAAAAAATACTTTATGTTAAAATAGAGTCTAAACTTAGACCAAACTGTATTTTGGGGGGTTCTTCTTGCTCCCACTTATGTGGAGGCAAGAAGACATTTCAAAATTTACCAGGACATGGGGCAGTTCTTTGACAATTGAGACCATCCAGAATATAGGAGTGCTTCTAGCACTCCTAGTTCCTGCCCGGTAAATGCCAGTAGCACCCTCCTTATGAGAACAAAAATCACTTCCACAAGTTTCTAAAACACCTCTCAGGAGAAGATTTTACCAAATTGAAAAACACTGACATTGACAATTCATAGCTCCCCTTGACTCTTAGTTCCTGAACCTCCTTGCTTCTTCTACCTCACAGGCCTCTCCTTTGTTGGATAGTCCTGCTCTCCCCAAGCTGTGAATTAGATGGCCCTATCCAGTTTGATCATGAAGACTTTAACTTAGGGACTATTTAGAGAAACACAGGCAGGTTGGTGGAAACATTAAATGACTGTGAAGCACCTGGGAATTAGTATCAGCAGAAAGCTGTACCACCCTTAGGGCTGAGTATGCAAGGGGACAGAGTGCTGGAATTAGAGCTTGGAGGAAGATCTGGGAACTATGATAAAGGGCTGCTGCACAGAACTGGTAACTGCCAGTTTTGCAGGAAGTTGGGGTGACACTGAAAGAAATATTAATGCCTTTGTTTTTTTCCCACCTTCTAATCTACTGATGCCTCCCATTTTGTGAGCTCTAGTAAGACAGAAGGAAGGGCGATCGTGGTCTTCTGAGGTCAGTCTCCTGGGGGCATAAATCTGGGAAGAAAGAGTGGAGAATGGATGGATTGAGGGTTTAGAGTGGTTAGCTTATTCAAGTTTACCTGGGACTCTGGTTTTTAGCACTCAGAATCCTGAAACCCAGGAAAGTCCTTAGTCCTGAGCAAACTGCAATGATTGATCTTCTTAGAGAAGATGGTGAGCAAAGAGAAAGTACTTCACCAATCTCTGAATGTTGAAAGGCTTTAAGGGCTCAGCACTTAAGTATGGTCTCTTCTGTATCTGTACTCTCCCTTGGAATCTTATCTAGTCCTATCTAAAATTTAAATAAATATATAAATGCTATATAAATATTTATGACACATACATTAATGATTTCAGTCCTGACTTCTTCCTTCCTCAAGTGTGTGTTTTTCAGCCATCTTCATTTAGATACAAATAACATAGGGATAGAAAATTAATGTTTTGATTTTGCTTTCTAAACAAATCCACACCTTTCTCAGACATCTCCCTATCAATAAATAGACCCACCACTCTTTTGTTCAAGTTATAAACTTAGGGGTCTTCCTAGATGCTGCTCTTTTCTTCCCACCCCATGTCCAATCCATGTTCAAGACCCCTTCACAATACCTTACTCCCAACGGCTCATCACCTCTGCTGGTGTCACTCTTGTCTAAGCCATTATGTTCTCTTATTGGAAGAAGTTCCTGGCTCTTCACCTTGCTTGGTCTCTTGTCTGCCCATAGTCCATTCTCCATACAAAAGCTAGAAGGGATCCTTTCAGTATATAAATGAGGTCATATCATTCCTTGCTTAAAATCTTCAGTGGCTTCCTGTCAAACTGAGAATAAAATCAACTTTGGTTGATTATTATGTCTATGCTCAAATGTCATCTCCTCAAAGATGCCTTTCCTGACTACCTGATCTAAAATAACTATACCTCCTCATTTAGTCACTCTCTCTCTGTGTCAGCTTTCCCCTATCATTTATTGCTACCTGATGTCATAGTGTATATTTGTTTGTGTATTATCTGTCTTCCTCACAAGTGTGTAAACTCCAAGAGAAGTTTTGTCCATCCTGTTCTCCAATGTACTGGGAGTGCATTGCATTGTACTTTTGCCTTTCACATAGTACTCAATAAATATTTGTTGAGCAATTGAGAAAATGTTATTTTAAAATTATAATTATAATTTGTGAAACAGATTGCATTTCATTCTTTCTGTAGGATGCTATAAAATATGCACAGATGAATTTTTGGCTTCTCTTTATGAAGATAAATAACTTTGAAGTATGGTTTTATATATTAACATCATTTTTGGGTTTATCATCTTTTTCCTACCTTCATTTTATTTTTCATATGATTTTTCTCTTACTTTTTACAAAAATCTAAATTTATCATGTTTTGTGCATTTTTTTAAACTGCCTTAATTCCTTCCTGGAATAAGGTATGCCATAAATTAATTAATGCCTATTAAGAGTGTTTCAAATATTTGTGAGATTATATATGTGGCCTTGATAATGGAATATACTGGCACACTATTGGTACCAACAGTACTCTTTCCATTCAATTCACTCTTAATCCAATTATGTTAATATTCTTATAAGGTCCCTATATCTGTTATATTTCCCATCCTCCCAATATGTGCTTAAAACTCTTTTGGCTTTTTTTACTCTCAGAATAAATCCAGAACCCATTCTAGCATTGAGGATGTGTCTTACCCTCCAGGTTTATGTATGTTAATTTTCACATCAGATATGATTGATATGCAGGTTTTTGTCCAAGCATGGCCCAAGTCAGTATCAACTGAGCACTAGTGGACAGCAGTTTGTTTTCTTAATTCTGAAGGCAGTATTGTGGTCAGGTACCCTTGAAAGTGGACTTACCAGTATATCAAAAACCTAAGATGGAGGGGCAAAGTTAAATTGTGAAATTGAGAGAACAGATGAAGGAGTTAGAGACATCACTAGTGTTAGGTTTCAGGATGGCTAAGAAGAACACCAGTAAGACCCTTCTTTGAGAACCCAAGAGGTTATCCATCTTAAAAATGTAGGTGAGTCCTTGATAGTAAGAAAATTAACTTATATTGGTATGAAACTTTAAAGTGTTTCTATTACTTCCACATATGTTAACTTATTTGATTTTTTAGCATAGTTATGAGGAAGGTAGGGTAGATATTATTAATTTTTATTTCATAATCTTAAAGCAAATATTGAGGTTTTCAGGTCTCTTAATTAGCGAGGCATAGATCCTGGACTCCTGGTGCCTTCTCCTTTCCTCTTCCACAAATCTCTGTGTTTGCTCCCCAAAATCCTATTTCAGCCCTGCAGACCTGATCATGTCCTAACGTTTTATCTTCCACATCATTTATGCAGGAATGCTAAGTCTAACTTCTCCATTATGTGAAGGCTTCACTGATTACTAAATTCAAAGTGATCTTCCTGTTACCTGAAATACTATAGCTTTTGTTATCTGTGTGACTTATTAGGTATTAATGTAGTCTCTAAAATATAACCAAGGACACTTCAGCTTCTGAAATTCTCTTCTAGCCAATTAAAAGAATCAATTTTCATTTACTCTTTCCTTTTTAACTTTCTGTGCTTACAAGTCTGTCTCCTTAGTTACCAAGCTTCTTCAAGAATGAATTCTTATATATCTTTAAATTCCCTTAGGAACTCTGCAGTGGAAGGCATATAGGAGGTGCTCAATAAATACCTGGTAAACAAATAAACATGTAAATGTTGAAAGTCAATTATGAAATAGCTTTTATATTTCTTACTCCTACTTAAATGGTGTTTGTCTAAACAATGCAAATGGTTTTGCCAGTTGATGTTCTCTGCATGACAAAAACACTTTATATTAGCTACAGACTTAGCATATTGCTGTCTACTTGAGTTTGTTTGTGTGGAGACATCAGAGAACCAGTTTTGTTCATACTTTTAAAGCAGGTGATGTTATTCTCCAGATAGTATGAGGCTCCATTATTGGTATGGAAGACTTCGTTTGACCCAGGCATGCTATTCTTTGTTCTGGATTCACATGTAAATTCTCAGATCCTTAGTAATGTACTAATGTTTGATCTTTAAATTTAATGTACACAGAAGTCCGTTGATTAGGTGTTTTTTATGAGCTTCTAAGCCCCAAATGCATTTCCAGAATGTTTCTATAATTTCTGCAACATTTCAGCAGAGAATTTGCCTGTTTTCTCTCCTTGTCATGTCCGTTCAAAGCTCCAAACTTCTTCTGTTGTATTTTTTTTTAAATCTACTAGTGGTCAGCATTTTGTGAATTTTGTAGGTTTTAATGCAGACACAGGGGCTCTCTGCAGAAATCCAGGCACACTACACAACCTTTCTTCTTACTTCACCCCACTTTCTCCTTTATTTTCATTTCTCCTTTTCCTTTCCTTTCCTTTCTTTTCTCTCTTTCTCTTTTTTTTAACTTTCCTTTTTATTTTTTTATTTTATTTTATTTTTTTTATTTTTTTTAAACTTTATAGTTTATTCTCAGGTTAGTTTCCATATAACACCCAGTGCTCTTCCCCACAAGTGACCTCCACCAAGACCATCACCCCGCTTTACCTTTTCCCCTTCCCCTTCCCCCCTC
>JAQQST010001140.1:0-13385 GCA_028646485.1 Cryptoprocta ferox | reverse complement strand
TAAGCTCTACTGCACAGAATTCTCAGTTGCATATAAAATGTGGATTTGGATTGAATATTAGTTTGATATTATTTAAATTAAACTCTGTAAATAGCAATGGGAGATAAAAATGTTCCTAAATAACAGCTCTTTGAAATTTTGTTTTTATATGCACTGTAATAAGTTTTAATGATATGAAATATTGTATATTTATAATGTCTACAAGGAGTATTTTCATAGAAACTCGTGTTAGATTTAGACATAAACTTAAATGTGGTTCTTTTTCCCTTAACCATTAGTGAGTCTGCCCATAATATTTTTCATTTTTTATAGTGTTATAAAAGCTTAAAAGTAAAAGGGCATATTCTATTATACTTTGAATTGTTCTAAGTCATAGTGGCACTTTTAATTTTTTAAATATATATTTACTCAATAAATATATGAAACATTTGTCAAGTATCTTTGGTGTGCTTGGAATAAGATTACATATATGCAGTTATTCCTGACCTTGGCAAACCTAGTTTCCAGGTTCACCAGTATTACATTTTGGAATTTATAATTTTCTTAGAATGAACAGAAGAGTAACAAAAAAGTCAAAATATTAGAACTTAATATTTTTAAAACACTGAGTATTTTAGTTCATAAATATATTCTAATGTTTAACCTCAATCCTGAAAATTAGATCTTATTATATTGATTTAGAAAACCTTAATAGTTAAGATGTTATAATAGCAACATTTTGTTTTAAATGGATGATTCTTTGATTGCAAATGGTTAGGTTTTCTACTATGAAACATAGCATAACAACAAACAAAAATATATACTCCCAAACCTGCAAATCACTTGAGCAAACCAGCATTTATATTTTGCCTGGCTACAGAGCAAATATCTGTTGCTTTATAAATCCAACTATTTTTTATAAAGTGTTTTATTTCATTCTGCTCCTTTATGGTGTTGTCATTAAAAAAAGTGTTCAGATTTTTGCACCTACATCCCTAAACAATTTTGTGTATATATAAATATATATACTTGTCGCTAAAGACAAAATTATTTCTATAACAAATTCATGTGCCCCTTTTAGGACATGGTGTACATGAATTGTTTTATAACACAAGGATCCAGTATATGTTGTTTGCAGTGTAATCATGTCCTAATTTTCCATTTTTATTTGCTCTCTGTCTCCTTTGCTTCTAAGAAATCAATACTGTGATGGAATGGTATAAAAAATTCACAAAGATGTCAGGATTTGAATCAGATGTAATAATGCTCTTCACTATTGTATAGGTTTCTTATGTTTTTCAAAATGAAAAATAAACCTATTTCTTAAAAAATCTAAGAAAATTGAAAATAAAAGATTTAAAAAAATAAAACCATGCAATTATAATAACTAGAGAAAAACTGTTAGAATTTTAGAAGACAAACTTTATTTGTACTTACTGATGCTCAATTCATTTTTTGACTGTTTCATTCCTTTAGCCATTCTTTTAGGGTAAGTCAGGTGAAAACAAATTCTCTTCGCTTTCCTTCATCTAAAACTGTCCTTTTTCATCTTCGTTTCTGAAGGATATGGCATGACAGATCTTTTCTTTTAGCACTTGAAAAAAATTCTGTCAACATTTTCTGGCCTCCATGATTTCTGATGCTGTCATTACTATTGTTTTTCCCCATAGAGGAATTTTCTCACTGTTTTCAAGATTTTATTACTATTGTTTTTCCCCATAGAGGAATTTTCTCACTGTTTTCAAGATTTTTTCCTTTTTCTTTAATTTTCAGCAGCTTATGATGTGTCTCAGTGTGAGTTTCTTTGCACTAATTTTTGAATTTCTAGATTTCTATATAGTGTGACAAATACAGAAATTCCTTGCTATTATTTATGTGAATATTTTTAGCTCTGTTATCTGTGTTCTCTCCCCAGGTACCAATGATATGAATGTTAGAATTTTTAAATACTGTTTCATATCTCTGAAGTTTTAACTTTTTTCAATTATTTTCTTGTTGTTTAGTTAATTTCTATTGTTCTGTCTTACAGTTCACTAATTCTTTCCTCTGTCCCTTTCATGATGCTGTTGAGCCCATCCACTGAAGTTTTTATTCACTTATTGTATTTTTCATTTCTAACATTTCCATTTGGGTCTTTATTATCTTCAATCTTTGCCAAGATGTTCTGTTTCTTTGCAGAGATTATTTTTAATTTGTTTCAAGCATATTTGAAATTGCTTATTGAAACATTATTATGGCTGCTTTAAATTCTTTGTCAGAAGACTTATTTTAGTATTCGTTTTACTCTTCAGTTTGAAATCTAGTTCTTGTTATGACAAGTGAATTATGATAGTAATCTGGACATTTTGTATATTATATATGAGATGTTGGATCTTATTTAAGCCATCTGTTTTATTTTTTAAAACTTTTTAGTGTTTATTTTTTGAAAGAGAGAGGGTATGAGCAGAAGAGGGGCAAGAAAAAGAGGGAGACACAGAATCTGAAGCAGGTTCCAGGCTCTGAGTTGTCAGCATAGAGCGCTATGTGGGGCTCAAACCCATGAACCACAAGGTCATGACCTGAGCCAAAGTCAGATGCTTAACTGACTAAGCTATCCAGGCACCCCTAAGCCATCTGTTTAAATAAGACAGTGCTCTGGCAAGGAAAGTGGGGGCATGGCTTCATTACTGCCAGGGGTGATTGAAGTTCAGGTTCCCCATGTGACTTCCACCAAACTGTAGGAATAAGAAGCTCATTACTGCTACATGGTAGTCAAAGTCTTGTTTTTGAACTAAGCCTTTTGTGACAAAACTTCTGGAGAGGGGAATGGTTGTTTCCATTGGGTGGGGGTAGATGTCCAGACTCTCTACATGATCTTTATTGACATCTCCCAGAGGAAAAAAGACTTGTGACAGCATAGCAGAGATAAAAGTCTTCCATATCTATTTGGACTTCTTTGACACCCCATCCTGGAGGGGATTTACAGTTTCTTCCTATACTGTAGCAACTGTGGAAATCTTGACTCTCCCTTTAGCCTTTGCTGGTATGGGTGGGTCCACAGGTGTGTGGAATAAAGTCGTTATTTTCTAAAAGTGTTTTTTTTTTTTTTAAAATTTCTGGTTCTTTGCCAGAGAGTTTTTTGTTTGTTTTGTCTAGGCCCCTTGGTATTGCTGGGATTTTGATGTCTGAAAATTTTGACTTGAAATCGCAAAATGAAAATCTAGGAAAATTAGTACATTTACTTCTACTTTATCAGTGGGGATAACAGAATAAGAAAGAATTTGATATGTGTACTGAATAATTCTATGATCTAAAATAACTTTGGGTTCATTTTAATATGAAAATATATTAAAGATAAGTCCATATTGTTTTTGACTAATAGCTTCTTACCTTTGAAGCTTTTCCTTATTAAAACAGTTTATTATTAAGTTCATTTATCTTTTTTGAGAGAGACAGCATGAATGAGGGAGGGTAGAAAGGGAGAGAGAGAATCCCAAGCAGGCTCCATGCTGCCAGCACAGAGCCCGATGTGGGGCTGAAACCAATGAAGCCACAAGATCTGACGAGTCAAAACCTAGAGTTGGATGCTTAACCAACAGAGCCACCCAGGCGACCCATTTGTTATGGGAGTCATTAAAGGCAGAAATTTCTATTCTAGAAGCCAATGCTATATTACACCTATTTAAAAATAGGTTTTAAAAATATTTCACAAAGTTATTTATGATATTTATTAAATCCTAATGTGCATATTGCAACTCATTAACAAAAACATGTTAAATAAACAATTTATGTTTATAGCACTTATAATTTACACACACAATGTAATATTACATCTATATAAAATCAGCTGAATGTTGTATTTTCCTGCATTTTACAAGTGAGAGGTAGGGAGAAAGAATGGGAGAGGGGACAGCAGGAGAGAGAGAGATCTGAGCCAGTTTGGTCAAAATCAAACGGCTAAGAAACTGCAAATATCAGAGTCTTCTTTAGGGATAAATGTTCTATTCTGCAGGTCATCAGCTGTGAAAAATGGGGAGGAGCATAGCCTATAAAGTATGTTTTATTCTGACTTGGGTAAATTCTATTATTTATGTTAGTGGTAGCTTAATGAATATGCTGCCAGATGATAATTTTTTTCCAGAATGGATAAAAGAAAAACATAAAATCCATTTCATTATGTTGAAATATAAAGTTCCACTTTTGTAGGTCAATACAATAGAAAGAATATTGGCAATTTCACATTTTAAAAATTATATTATGGCAATTTTTTGACCTATGTAAAAATGACTTCCATTGATTTATGTTAAAGTATTAAAGAAAATAGTAAACTATTTTAGACTTTTGGGGTAGCTTTGTACTTGTTTAATGACTAGCTGCATTTTAATTAAATTTGTTTCAGAACTCACTTTTTCCTGTTTTTTAACAAATCCGTGGAGAGGTGACTTACATAGAATACTCATAGTCTTTAAGGCACAAGCCCTTCAATCCTCATTTTACCTGTAGTTCAAAAGCCCTAAATCTATTACAATTGTTTGTTTCTATCCAGTCAAGATCAACTTTATCCTGATTACCTAGTAATGAGGTAGTAAATTCTCAGGGTATTGATTCAATTTATGTTAATAGTTTTTTTCCCCAAGTCCAGTAATTTTTGTTTTTAGTTATTCTATAGCCCACTATTACTATGCTGTTTTCAGCATGGGTTTCCCCCCAAAGGGTTTCTTAAAGAAGCTTTAATTTTCTTTATGTTAATTATAAAAGACAGCAATCCCTTATAAGCTATTTATTTTTACCTATCTACAGATCTCACTTTAATTAGTCTTCAAAAATATTCGTTAATTTTGAATCGTAATAGCAACAACATGGTTGAGTAGGAGATCACAACACTGGTATCCCACAAAAGAATGATTTAACAACTACCCATAGATGAAAATAGCTCTCTGAAAACTATAAAGGACAATGAACAAGCTGCAGCAACCCAATGGAACACAAAAAACAAAGACCATGGAATAGAAAGTATTTTACCCTATCCTTCAGGCCTGTGCTTTTCAATGGCAAGAGGAATGAATCCCCATGGGGCAAAAGGAGAAAAGGACTCTAGTAGACATTGTCACCACGTCTTCACCAATGGTGACCCCAGCTAGCACAGTTCTCTGAAGTCCACACTGGAACCCCTTCCCACTAAACCTCCCTGCAAACACTGAATCCACTATGCACATGCCTGTGTGCCAAATTCACTCCACAAACTCCCCAAGGCAAGGTCCTTGTGCCCACCTGCGGGTGAAGATATTTCTCTACCAAAGTCACTCCCTGAAGTATGGAAAAGGTGAATGCTCCTTCAAAATATATACACAAATACAGGGCTACAAGAAACACACAGGAAAACATGACATCGCCAAAGGTACACAATGTGTTTATAGTAACCAACCCTAAGAAGATAAATGAATTGCCTGAAGATTCAGAACAATATTTTTAACAGCTTTATTCAAGTATAATTGACAAAGCTGTAAGATTTAAAGTGTACAACATGATGATTTGATATATGCATCCTTTGTGAAAAGGATTCCTCCAATTGAGTTAATTAACACATCAATCACCTCTTGTTTCTTCCCTCTTTTTAGCGAGAATATTTAAGTTCTACTTTCTTAGCAAAATTTTTTTTTTTTTTATTTAAAGAGAGAGAGCATAAGCAGAGAAAGAATCTCAACCAAGTTCTACACTCAGCATGGAGCCAGACACAAGGCTGGATCCCACAACACTGGGACCATGACTTGAGCTGGAATCAAGAGTTGGAAGCTCAATCAACTGAGCCACTCAGGTGCCCCTCATACTTTCTTAGCAAATTTCAATTAACACTGTGTTGTATAATTGAAATTTGCTATCACCTATAGTCACCATGTTACACAATAGAAATTTAGACCTTATTCATCTTATAACTGAAAGCTTGTACTATTTTACCAAACTTTCCCTATTTCCGCCACCCCCAACCCCTGGCAATCACTTTCTACCCTATTTGTAACTGTTTTAAGTGATTACCATGAAGTTTATGTCTTTATCTGGCTTATTTCACTTAGCATACCACCCTCTGGGTTTATACATGTCAGTGCAAATTGACAGGATTTTCTTCTTTTTTTAGGGCTGAATGATACCCCTACTGTACATATATACCACGTTGTCTTTATCCATTCATCCACTGATGGCGATGTAAGTAGTTTCCATATATTGGCTACTGTGACTAATGCTGCAATAAAAATGAGGTTACAGCTATCTCGTAGAGATAACTTGGTTTCTTTTGCATATACACCCAGAAATAGGATTGCTGGATCATATACAGTTCTAGTTTTAAGTTCCTGTGAAACTACATACTGCTTACCATAGAAGTCTTACCATTTTCCATCCCCACCAACAGTATATAAGTGTTCTCTTCACATCTTCATCAGCACTTGATATCTCTTTTGATACTAACTATTCTGACTCATGTGAGGTGAGACCTCCTTGTGGTTTTGATTTGTATTTTCACAATTAGTGATGGCACCTTTTCATGAATCTGTTAGCCATTCGTATGTTTTCTTTGGAAACGGCTATTCAGGTGCTATGCCCATTTTTGTCATTTATTTTTGTTTGTTGCTAAATTAAGTTGTAGGAATTCCTTATATATTTTGCGTATTAATCCCTTGTTGTATATGTGACTTACACTTCTATTACACAGGTTGACCTTTTCATTTTATTGATGTTATCCTTTGCTGACTAAAACTTTTTGGTTTGATGTGGTCCCAGTTGTTTAGTTTTCCTTTTATTGTCTTTGCTTTTGGTGTTATCTGAAACAATTATTTCTAAGACCAAAGCTAAGGAGCTTTATCCCCTATGTTTTTGTTTTTGTTTTTGTTTTTTTTTCGTAGTTTTACAGTTTCAGGGCTTATAGTCAAGTCTCTAATCCATTTTGAGTTGATTTCATGTATACTGTAGATGGGAGTACAGTTTCATTATTTTGCATGTGTCTATCTAGTCTTCCCAGCACCATTTATTGAAGAGACTGTCCTTTCATTATTGTATATTCTTCGCTTATTTGGTTTAAATGGATTGGCTATATGTGTGGTTTTACCTCTGGGCTCTCTGTTCTTTTGACCTACGTGTCTGTTTCTATCCAACATATTTTTATTACTATAGCTTTGTAACACAACTTGAAATCAGGAAATGTAAGGTCTCTAGCTTTGTTCTTTCTCAAAATTGTTTTGACTATTCAGAATCTTTCTTAAAATTTCACAGATATCTCAGGTTTGGCTGTTTTATTTTCTGTGAAAAACGTCACTGGGATTTTGATTAGAGATTGTATGAAATGTGTAAATTACTTTAGGTAGGATGGACATTTTAACAGTATTAAATCTTCCAATCTATAAACATAGATTTATGTGTGTCTTAATTTCTTTCATCAATGTCTTACTTTCAACGTGCAGCTTTTTCACCTCATTAAATTTTTCCTGTGTATTTTGTTTTGATGTTATTTTAAATAGGATTGTTTTAATTGTGTATAGACGAGTGATTTTTGTCCATTGATTTTTTTATGCATATTATTAGAACAAATAAATTTAGTTTTTTGATGGAGTCCTTAAGGTAATTTGCAGAGAGAGCTTTTATTCTGTCTTTTGAATTTTGATATATTTCCTGCCTAACTGCTTTGGCTAGAATTTCCATTGATATGTTGACTAAAAGCAGCATGGGGACCCATATCTGTTCTTCATTTTAAAGGAAAAAATTTCAGGATAACAACTTTGAGTATTATGTTAGTTGTGGGCCTCTTATAAATTTCCTTGATTTTGTTCAAGTTATAACAAGTTTTTTTGTACATTATCATGAAATGCTGTTGAATTTTGTTAAATGCTTTTTCTGCAACTATTGAGATGGTCATATAGTTGATACACTATATAAAAAACAATTGATTTGTACATATTGAACCATTCTTCTTGAAATAAATCCCACTGGATCATGGTATATGATCATTTCAATGTATTCAATTTAATTTGCTAATATTTAAGAATTTTTTAATTTATATTCATCAGGGTTATGAGCCTATATATTTTGTCTTGTAGTATCCTTGTCTGGCCTTGATATGCTGCCCTCATAAACTGAGCTTGTAACTGATCACTCTTCTGTTTTTTGGAGGAATTTCAAAAGAACTGGTTTTACGTCTTTAAAAATCTAATTCTGAACTTTGTTAGGAGGATTTTGCTTATTGATTCAAACTTATTACTAATAATTGGCCTGTTTAGATGTTCTAATTCTTCATTGTTCAGTTTTGGTATGTTGCATATTTTTAGAACTGTACTGATTTTTTTCCATGGCCCAATTTGTTATGTAATTATTTATATAGTTCCATATAATCCATTGTATTTTTGTTGTGTTTGTTGTAACGTCTCCTATTTATGGTTTTATTTGAGTTTTATCAATTTTATCTTTTTAAAAAGTTTCATGCATTTTTCCTTTTTAATTTTTTCCACTCTGATTTTATCTCCCTTAACTTCATATACATACCAAAGATCTATATTTCATATTACAGTTTCCATCTTTTTATACTGGTTTTTCATTAACTATTATAGTTGTAGTTATTTTTTAATATTTTATCTATTAACCTTGATAGCAAAGCTATAAAGTGTTTACCCATCACCATGACAATATTAGAGAATTCTGAATTTATATATTTAGCTTTCGAAATGAATTTTTGTAATTATGTTTTCCTTGTACTCATTACATCCTTTTGTTTTAGCTTCAAGAACTCTCTTTAAACATTTTACTTTTTTTTTTTTTTTTTTAATCAAGCTGGTCTGTTAGTGATGACCTCCTACATCTTTTGTCTGGAAAATGTTTTAACTCTCCATTAATTCTGAAGAATAACATTGCCTGATTGAATGTTTTCCCCCAGCATGTAGAATAAATCAGTCTACTACTGGCTTACAAATATTCTGTTGGAAAATCTGCCAATTATCTAAAGGGGTTCCCTTGTATATAATAAGTTCCTTTTATCTTGCTACGTTAAGATGTTTTGCTTCTCTTCAACTTTTGAAATTGTAACATATAAGTTGTTTCAATGAGGACCTCTTTGGATTCATCTTATTTCAGTTACTTTTGAGATTCCTGAATGTTGCTATTGATTTCTTTAGTCCATTAGGAATATTTTCAGCCAACTTTATCTCTCTCATCTACTTCTGGGACACCTATAATGTCAACGTGGTGTATCTCATAAGTCCCTTAAGTTATCTTCAATCTTTTTCATTCTTTACTCTTTTTCCTCCACTGATTGGATGACTTCCACTGCTCGGTCTTGGGGTTTGCTGATCCTTTCTTCTTGATCTAGAATGTTGGATTTTGACTGTTCTTCTGATCTGTGATTTCTGTTTGGTACTTTGTTATTTTTTCTATATTTTTGTTAAAATTATCACGATTTATACATTACTATCCCCTACCTCAGTGAGTATCTTTATGACCATTATTTTGAACTCTATCAGGTAAATAACTATCTCCCTTACATTAAGGTCTGCTTTTGAGGACTTGTTTTTTTAAACTTATTTCTCTGATTTTATTTGTGTATTAGAAAAATCAGCCTCCTCTTCCAATCTCAAAAGAATGGTCTCTTGTAGAAGATAAAGCTCATCAATCAGCCTAGAATGAGTTCATAGTTTTCTCACAAACTTTTATGACTACCCAAGATGCCTCCTATGTCCTCTGATATTAGTGAATCCCAGTAGATAAGGGTTGTCTCGACCTGTCAGTGTTCTAAAAGGGAGGACTGTAGTCAGCACATTAATGCAATTGATACAGGCTAACTTGACCCCTATGTAGCAGCTGGGAAAGCATGTAATTAGGCCCATCTAGGAAGAAACTGGGAGACGGATACTTTTTAGTGTTCTCTGTGCTGTGCCTCCTTATATGTATGTATGTCTGGAAGGGGATGCTCCTGTGCCATTTGCAGGACTTGTGACTGCATGTCTCATTGGCTATCAGAGCCAGACCCCTGGTTACCAATGCTGCACATGTACCTTTAGCCAGGCCTCATCCTTGCTATATAAGCACACTCACCACTGTCTCTGAAGACATCATATTGACTGTAACAGCTTTAGAGCCATTGCTGCACTCTCACATCTGTCTGTATTTATCTTACAGACCACAGCTACCTAAGTCACCAGGCGACCACACATCTCCTGGATCTGGAGCCAATACACAACTCCACACTTGACAAACCTTGCACCACTAGACCCAGTGCTACTGCCTTTGTGTTCCCACTGCCAGTCAGTATCATAATGCCCCCATACTAATGTCTTCCCTTGTTGATACCAGTCTATAAAGTCTGGAAGAGGTGACTGCTTCTTCAAATGAACAGACAGCAAGGAAATGATAGAACACAAAAATCAGGAACAATTATGCCAGTAAAGAAATTTAAAAAAAATAAAGAAAACATTTAATGATCAACCATAAATAAATTTTGAATCACAATTTGTCAAGTAATTCAAAATAGTTGTTACAAAGAACTTCAGCAAGCTTCAAGAAAACAGATAGGTTTTTCAAATTAAGGAATAATACAAGAGCAAAATGAAAATTTCAAAAAACACAGACAAAAAAGAACCAAACAAAAACTGGAAGTGAATACTGTGACTGAACTAAAAAATGCAGTAGAGAGCTTAAGCAACAGACTTCATTAAGCAGACAAACCAATCAGTTCAAAGATATGTCACCTGAAATAACTCAGTAGAAGAACAAAGAATGTGAAAGAGTGAAGACAAAGAGATATATAGAACACTTTAAATTACACATGCATTCTGAGTATTCCTGAAGGAAAAGAGAGAGGGGCTGAAAGCTTATTTAAATAAATAAACAAAAACTACACAAAATGGGAGAGAAATAGACATCTAGTCTTAAAAAATTAAGAAATTGCCCTAAAGGTTGAACATAAAGAGGTCTACACCAAAATAGTTTAATTGTCAAAAGTCAAAGAATTTTGAAAGGAGCCAGAGAAAAGCAACTCATCATATACATACACATGCAGACACACATAAGATTATCAATGGATTTCCCAATACTAACTTGCAAGCCAGCAGAGAGTAGAATGATAGATTTAAAATAAATGAAAGAAAAAGATCTGCCAACTAAGAATACTATACCCTGAAATAGTGTTGTTTTTTTTTTTTTAGTTTATTTTTTTTTGGGGGGGTGGTGGGGCAGTTAGGAATCCCAACCTGAACCAACACTCCTAGTGCAGAGCCCAGTGTGGGGGTTGAACTCACAAACTGCGAGATCATGACCTGAACCAAAATCAAGAGTCTGACACTTATCTGACTGAGCCAGCCTGGGACCCCAATGGTGTCTTCAGAAATGAATGAATGCTTTCCCCAAACAAAATCTGAGGAACTTTCTTAGTACTAGACCTACCGTAGAAGAAAGTCTTGAGGAAGTTCTTCAAATGGAATTGAAACTAAACTATATTGAAGAACGATATGAAATCATATGAAAATATAATTCTCAATGATAATGTTAAATGTAGAGCAAAATAAGACTGCAGACAGAGTAAAATAGGACTGCAGTGGTGGTGCACAAATTACCCATAACCCTAGAAGCTAAATGTAGAAAAAAACAACTGTAACCACAAAAATTTTGTTATGGATTTTCAACACAAAAATAAGTAAGCTCTGATTTTTAGAAAACAAAGTAAATCAGTAGGGTTGTGGGCAAGTCTAAGACTTTTTCTATGCACTTATGATGAGGGAGCAGAAGCAAGCTGAGAGCAAAGCACAAACTACCATCCTACCCACCCAGGTAGGATATGTGTGCTATTCCTCACACACGCCTGGCTGCCTAAAAACAAAGAAAAGGACAGAAAACAAATGGTTAAACTGATAGTATCCATCATTTTACAAATATCTTAGTACATGAAAAGGGCAATCTAATCAGTAGCCTAGCAACTCCCTACTGTCTTAATGATGATGGTTTACTAGAGGGTAAAACAATTTTAGCTTGACAATAGCTAGGCCTCCAGTGATCTGAGTCTTTTTTAGTATATGGCTATCCCGTTTAGAAACCCTCTTGACTTTATCTCCCCCAGCCCAGAGTACATAAACCAGTCACTCTTTACAAAGCTAGGGTAGTTTTTTCTGCCCAGGGGTCCTGTCCCCATGCTTTAACTTCATTGCACATTTCTTGGCCAACAGCTCTGAACCCCCACCAATTAAAGTTTTTATCAAATTACAGTAGATGATTATAACAAATTTATACAAGCCTCAACAACCCTCTTATAGATACACAAAAGATAAAGAAATTAAACCAAATCTTTTGGTTTCTTTTTGGTCTTATCAAAAATATTAAAAAAAAACAACAGAAGTGTAGGAGAAACAAAAGAAATGCAAAACAAAACATTTAAACTTTTACATATCAATAACTATCTTCAGTGCAAATGGATTATATTCCCCAATTAAAATACAGTGATTAAATATGGATAAAAAAATTTCTAGCAATATGTTGTCTACAAGAGATTAACTTTGAATATAAAGACACATGTAGGCCATAAGTAATGGTATGGAAAAATAAATTGCATGCAAATGGCAATCAAAAGAGCAGAGATGGCTATACTTTTATCAGAAAACTTAACTGTCACTAGAGACAAAGTCATTAAATAATGATAAAAGTTTAAATTTAACAGGAAGAGAGGGGAGCGCAAGATGGAGAAGTAGGGAGCTCTGTAATCTTTGCCCGCCTTCATCGATTGAACTGAGAAGGACTGAAGGGATAATACTCCGATTTGCAAGCGGGGGGAAAGGAAGAAACAGACGCCAGAAAGAAGACAACCTCAAAGATGCCTGAGGCTACTTCAAGAAACAAGCCAAAGTACACATGGTGGAGAGTCCCAAATATCACTGACCAGGGAAGTAAAATAATCAAAGGCACAACAAGAGAAACCCAGGGACACCATTAAAAGAACACTTTCGGAAACGACAGGGACTGGACAATGAGCCTCCTTTAATAGAGCAATACTAACAGGTGCACAGTGCATAACGAGCTTTTAAAACTGACAAGAGACAGAAAGCTAGCCAAAATGACAAAATGAAAGAACTCTCCTCTAAAGAAACTCCAGGAAGAAGTCACAGCCACAGAACTGCTCAAAACAGATTTAAGTAACATAACTGAATAAGAATTTAGAAGAATTGTCATAAAATTAATTGCTGGGCTTGAAAAAAACATCAAAGAAGCTATTGATACACAGACTAGGGACCTTCAAAATAGCTGTGATGAGTTAAAAAAGGCTATAAATGAGGTGCATAATAAAATGGAGGCAGCCACTGCACGGATCGAAGAGGCAGAGAGTGAATTAGAAGACACAGCTATAGCAAAAGAGGAAGCCAAGAAAAAGAGAAATTGATACAGGAACACGAAAAGAGAATTCGAGAACT
>JAQQST010001139.1:0-13386 GCA_028646485.1 Cryptoprocta ferox | reverse complement strand
TTTCTTTCTTCTGGAACACTGTTTTCTGCTTTTCTTTCTGTTTTCTTTCCCTCTTCTGGAATACTCCTTTCTTTTCTTTTTTCTTTTCTTTCTTTCTTCTGGAGCACTCTTTCTTTTCTTTCGTTTTTTCTTTTCTTTCTTTTCCTTTTTCCTTCTTCTGCAACTCTGTTTTCTTTCTTTTCTTTTTTCTTTCTTTTCTTCTGGGCACTCCTTTTTCATATTCTTTCCTTTCTTTCTTTCTTTCTTCTGGAACACTCCTTTTCTTCTTTTCTTTTTTTCATTTCTTTCCTTTTCTTTCTTTTCTCCTTTTTTTTCTTCTGGAACACTTTTTTTTCTTTTCTTTCATTTCTTCTTTTCTTTCTTTCTTCTTCTCAGCTGTAAGAGTCCTTTGTTTTTTTACTCTTCTTTTCCTTCTTTCTTTGCTTTCTTTTCTTTTTTTTATTTCTCCTTTTCTTTCTTTTCTACTTTCCTTTTCTTTCTTTCTTTCTTCCAGAACACTTTCTTTTTTTCTATTTCTTCTGGGACACTTCTTTTTTTCATTTCATTTCTTTCTTTTTTTCATTCTTCTGGAACAATCCTTGCTTTTGGAACACTCCTTTTTTTTCCTTTCTTTTTTCTCTTTTCTTTCTTTTTTCATTTCTTTCTTCTGTAACACTCCTATCTTTTATTCTCTTTTTTCTTCTTTCTTTTCTTTTCTTTCTATTCTTTCATTCTTTCATCTTGAACACTCCTTTCTTTCTTATGTAACACTCCTTCCTTTTCTCCTTCTTTCTTCTGGAACACTCTTTCTTTTTTCTCTCATTCTTTCTTCTGGCACACTCCTTTAATTTCTTCTTTTTTTCCTTTCTTTCTTTCTTTTGGGGCACTGTTTTCTTTCTTTTTTTTTCTTTTCTTTTCCTTTCTTCTTTCTTTCTTTCTCTCTTCCGCAACACTCCTTTTGGTTCCTTTTCTTTTTTCCTTCTTTTCTTCTCACTTTCTTCTGGGCACTCCTTTTTTCTTTTATATTTTTATTCTTTCTTTTCTTGAACACTCTTCTTTTTCTTTTTTTTTCTTTTCTTTCCTTGTCTCATCTGGAACACTCCTTTCTTTTTCTGTTGTTTTTTTGCTTTCTTTCTTTGCTTTTCTTTTTTCTTTTCTTTTTTTTTCTCATTGTCTTTTCTTTTTTTATTTCTTTTTTCCTTTTTTCTCTTTCTTTCTTCCTGGAGCACTTTTTTTTTCCTATTTCTTCTGGAACACTCCTTCTTTTTTTTTCTTTTCTTTTTTCCTTTTTTTTTCTTCTGGAACACGTTCTTTTTTCTCTTTCTTTCTTCTGGAACACTCCTTTTTTTCTTTTCTTCCATTCTTTTTTTTTTTCATTCTTCTGCAACACTCCTTTCTCTGGAACACTCCTTTTTTCTTTTCTTTTTCCTTTCTTTTCATTTCTTTTTTCTTTTCCTTCTTTCTCTCTTTTGCAACACTCCTTTTCTTTCTTTTCTTTTCTTTTTTTTTCTTCTGGGCACTCATTTTTTTCTTTCATATTTTTTCTTTCTTTTTTTCTGGAACACTCCTCTTTTCTTTTTTTCTTTACTTTTCGTTTTTTCTTTTCTTCTGGAACACTCCTTTTTTTCTTTTCTTTCTTCTTTTCTTTTTTCTTTCTGCAGCATGCCTTCCTTTTCTTTTCTCCTTTTCTTTGCCTGTTTTTTTGTCTTTTTTCTTTTCTTTTTCTTTTCTCCTTTCCATTCTTTTCTTCTTTCCTTTTCTTTCTTTTTTCTGAAACACTGTCTTTTTTTCTATTTTTTTCTTCTGGAACACTCTTTCTTTTTTCTTTTCTTTCTTATGGAGGAGTCTTTCTTTTCTTTCAACTTTTTTTTCTTCTTTTCTTTCTTTTCCTTTCTTTTCTTATCTCTGTTTCTCTTTTCTGCAACACTCCTTCTTTTCTTTACTTTTTTCTTTCTTTCCTTTCTTCTGGGCACTCCTTTTTTTCTTTTATATTCTTTCTTTTCTTTCTTCTGGAACACTCCCTTTTTTCTTTTCTTTCTATCTTCTGGAACACTCCTTTGTTTTCTTTCCTTTCCTTTCATTCCTTTTCTTCCTTTCTCCTTTTCTTTTCTTTCTTCTGGAACACTCCTATTTTTCTTTTCTTTCATTTCTTCTTTTCTTTCTTTCTCTCATCTGGAACACTCCTTTCTTTTCTTTTCTCTTTTCTTTTTCTTCCTTCTTTTCTTTCTTTTTCTTTTTCTCTTTTCTCCTTTTGTTTTCTTTCTTTTCTTTCCTTCTTTCCTTTTCTTTCTTCTAGAACACTTTGTTTTTTTCTGTTTCTTCTGGAACAATCCTTCCTTTCCTTTTTTCTTTTTTCTTTTGTTTTTTCTGCTTTTTTTTCTTTTTTTTTCTTTCTTCTGCACACTCTTTTCTTTCTTTTCTTTTCTTTTTTCTTTCTTTTCTTTTTTTCTTCTGGGCAATCCTTTTTTTGTTTTATATTCTTTCTTTTCTTTCCTTCTTCTGGAACACTCCTTTTTTTTCTTTTATTTCTATTCTTTCTTTTGGAACACTCCTTTTCTTTTCTTTTCTTTTCTTTTCTTTTCTTTTCTCCTTTTCTTTTCTTTCTTCTGGAACACACCTTTGTCTTTCTTCTGGAACACTCTTTTCTTTCTTTCTTTCGATCTTCTAGAACACTCTTCTTTTCTTCCTTTTTTCTATTTTCTTCCTTGTGGCGTACTCTTTCTTTTCTTCTTTCCTTTCTTTTCTTTTCTTTTCTTCTTTTTTCTTTCCTTTCCTTTCTTCTTTTCTTCCTTTCTCTCTTCCACGACACTCAATTCTTTTTCTTTCCTTTTCTTTTCTTTTTTTATTCTTTTCTTTATTTCTTTCCTCGGGCACTCCTTTTTTTATATTCTTTCTTTTCTTCTTTCTTTTCTGGAACACTCTTTTCTTTTTCTTTTCTTCTTTTCTTTTTTTTCTTTCTCTCATCTGGAACACTCCTTTCTTTGCTCTTCTTTTTCCGTTCTTTGCTTTCTTTTCTTTTTTCCTTTTCTTTCTTTTCTCCTTTCCTTTTCTTTCTTTTCTCCTTTCCTTTTCTTTCTTTTCTTTTCTTTATTCCATTTCTTTCTTTTTTCTGGAACACTTTTTTTGTATTTCTTCTGGAATACTGCTTTCTTTCTTTTCTTTTTTCCCTGTTTTTTTTCCTTTGCTTTTTTCTGGAACACTGTCTCTTTTTTTTCTTCTTGAACACTCTTTCTTTTCTTTTTTTTTCTTCTTTTCTTTTTTTCACTTTCTTCTGGAACATTCCTTCTTTTTCTTCTGGAACACTCCTTTTTTCTTTTCTTTTTCCTTTCTTTTCTTTCTCTTCTTTTCATTTCATATTTCTTTTCTTTCTTTTTTTCTCCTGCAACACTCGTTTCTTTTCTTTTTTCTTTCTTCTCTTCTTTTCTATCTTCTGGGCCCTCCTTTTTTTCTTTCATATTGTTTCTTTTCTTTCTTCTGGAACACTCCTTTCTTCTGGAACCCTCCTTTCTTTTCTACCTCTTTCTTTCTTCTGGAACACTTTTTTTTCTTTCTCCTTTCTTTCTTTCTTTCTTTCTTTCTTTCCTTCTTCTGGAGTACTTTTCTTTTCTTCTTTTCTTTCTTGTCTTTTCTTTCTTTCTCCTGGAGGACACTCTTCTTTTCTTTCTTTTTCTCTTCTGCGAGACTCCTTTCTTTTCTTGTCTTTCTTTCTTCTTGGCACCCCTTTTTTATTTTATATTCTTTCTTTTCTTTTTTCTTTCTTTTTTTTCTGGAACACTCTCTTTCATTTCTTTTTTTTCTCTTCATCTTTTCTTTTTTCTTTCTTTCGTTTGGAACACATCTTTCTTTCATTTCTTTTTTTTTCTTCTTTTCTTTCTTTCTGAAATCTTCTGGAACACTCTTTTCTTTCTTTCATCTGGAGCACTCCTTTTTTCTTTTCTTTTTCTTTTCTATCTTTTCTTCTTTTCATTTCTTTTTTTCTTTCTTCTGCAACACTCCTTTCTTTTCTTTCTTTTCTTTTCTTCTTTTTTTTCTTTCTTCCGGGCACTCCTGTTTTCTTTCATGTTCTTTCTTTTCTTTCTTTCTTCTGGAACACTCCTTTTTTCTTTTCTTTTTTTCTTTCTTTTCTTTTCTTTCCTTTCTTTCTTTCTCTCTTCTCGATCACTCCTTTTTTTCTTCTATAACACTCCTTTCCATTCTTTCTTTCTTCTGGAACACTTTTCTTTTTTATTTCTATCTTTCTTCTTGAGTACTCTTTGTTTTCTTTTTCTATTCTTTTTCTTTTTTCTTTTCCTTCTTTTCCTTTTCTTCTTTTCTTTCTTTTTTCTGTGACACTTTTTCTTGTCTTTTCTTTCTTTTTTTCTTTTCTTCTGGGCACTCCTTTTTCTCGTTTATATTCTATCTTTTCTTCTTTCCTTTTTTTCTTGAACACTCCTCTCTCTTCTCTTCTTTTCTTTTCTCTTCATCATTTCTTTTTGGTTTTTTCCTTCCGGAACATGCCTTCCATTTCTTTTTTTCTACTTTCCTTTCTTCAATCTTTGTCTCTTTCTTCTGGAACACTTCTTTCCCTTCTCTTCTCTTCTCTTCTCTTCTCTTCTCTTCTCTTCTCTTCTCTTCTCATCTCTTCAAACCAGAACACTTATTGTGTGACTGATCGTTGAAATCCTCAAGATGAACTGGATGCTGCAGCAGCCACCGTCTTGGGTTGAGGTGTCTGAATCTACAAGCGTTAGCTGCCTCATCCGAGCAGTCCCAGCGGTATTTCTTCTTTTCTCCTCGGCCCTCCAGTTCTCCTTTCTCTTCCGCTAGGCATGATGGCCACATGTGCCACATGTGAACCTCTGAAGGGGGTCGGCCTTCGAGCCACAGAGACGGCACACCATGTGCGTCTCCTTGCGACGCTTTTCAAATGCTGACGTCCCCTTCGTCATCTTGTTTCTGCAGCCGAGACCACAGAGGCCGGAAAAGAACCGGAACACACTTTTCTCAGCAGACAGCTGTCGGGGCCCAGCAGTGGTTGACGGCCAGTAGGCGTGTGTGTTGGGGGGAACGTAGTTTGGTTATTGGAGGAGTCCAGGACTTAAAGTGTCTCTGAGCCTGGGCAGTGCTGTTTCTTCTGTGACCTCTTTTCTCGGGCAGGTCAGCTCTCTTCCAGTGATCGCATTTTGACGCCATGGAACGGAGGCATTTCTGAAGAAACCCGCTCTTCTCGGGGTCAAGGCTAAATTACAGTACGCGCTCAGGAGAAGCCCTTTGTTTCTTTTGCTGCAATCTTTTGTTTTAATAAAAAAAATTTTTTAATGTTTATTCTTGGGCTGGAAGCGAGCGTGTGTGAGCGGGGGAGGGGCAGAGAGGGAGACACGATCTGAAGCAGGCTCTGGGCTGCAGTGTCAGCCCAGCTGCAGTGTTTTCAAGTACATTATTTGAGGCCATGGAGGACAACGGAACGACAGAACTCAATTCTGAGATGTCTCCTGTGTCTTTGATCTTGAACTGGATGTGGAGAGCGACCTCTGAGAAGGTGGATGGTTCTGGGTCTGTAGCTCCCGACAGCTTCTTGGGCTTTGATGCCGTTCTCTAGTCATCCAGCGTCTGGACTCACTACCTGCAAGGCCTCGGGCCCTCGCTTTGTTGCTGTTTCTCCCTGGGGTCTGCTCCCCACCCCACCTAGCTCGCTCCTGCCTCGGGACCTTTGTATGTGCTGTTTGCTCTTCCCACGTGGAAGAGTGCTCCTTGCTCTCCTCAGTTTGTTCAGGGTCCGGCTGGATGCCACCTGCCTTCTCAGGAAGGTCCTCGCGCTGCCCTGCTCTGCTTTTCCCTTCTTAGCCTGCACTGTCCACACAGGAGCCACGAGCCTCGACGTCTGACATGACATACACTGTTGGCGTCACATACCTGATTTTGAAGACTTCGTAGGAGAAAAGGAGAGAAAGATAGCTTGTGACTTATTTTTTATCTTGATTGCGGGTTGAGATGGTCCTATTTTGGGTGTTGTCTAGTTGAAGAGTAGCATCAGGGATTTCCATCTGTGTCTGACTCTGAACGGGGTCCCTTGCAGGTTTAAATAGTGCGGCTGGCGCCGTGTTTCTGTTGGGCGGGCGCCGGCCCAGCTCTGCTGGCTTCTGGAGGGACGGGCTCTGTGCTTGAGGTGCTCCCCTAGCTTGCTCCGTGCCGTCCGGCTCCCCAGGGACCCTCCTGAGTTGTCGCTGGGTTTCCAGGGGGTGTAGGAGGCGGACTCGGCGGGTACAGGAGCCGACAGATGGGACAGCGGGCCGGCGGATGTCCCAGCAGCGCAGTGCAGCTTGGCTCAGCCTCTGCTTCCGTCCCCCCAGGTTCCTGAGCCGCATCTCGGTGGTGCCCGACGGGCCCGAGCTGCTGCTGTCCTCCTCTGGGGCGAGTGCGCAGCGGGGACACCTGTGAGCAGGGGCCGCTTGGCCGGGGGCGGGGTCCGGGTCCCGCGGCCACCGGGTCCTTGGTGCTCCCGGTGGTGCTCCGGTCTTGGCCGTTGTCCCCTAGTTGGTGCTTGTTTCCTGAATTGTGGAGCCGATCCTGGCCACCTCCCCAGGGCCTTGCTGTCAGTGTGTGTGTGTGTGTGTGTTTGTGTGTGTGTCTATCCCTGGTGTGTGTGCGTGTGTGTGTGCACGCGCGTGTCTATCCCTCGTGTGTGTGTATGTGTGTCTCCCTGGTGTGTGTGTGTCTACACCTGGTGTGTGTGCGTGTTTGTCTAGCTCTAGTGTGTGTGCACGTGTGTCTTGTCCTACTGTGTGTGTATGTGTCTATCCCTGGTGTGTGTGTGTGTGTCTGTCTATCCCTGAAATGTGTGCGTGTGTCTAGCCCTAGTATGTGTGCGTGTGTGTGTCTATCCCTAGATAATGTGTGTGTGTGTCTCTATCCCTGGTGTGTGTGCGTATGTCTAGCCCTAGTATGTGTGCATGTGTGTGTCTAGCCGTAGTGTGTATCCGTGTGTGTCTATCCCTGGTATGTGTGTGTGTGCATCTAGCCCTATCGTATGTGTGTGTGTGAGTTTAGCCGTGGTGTGTGTGCATGTGTGCGTCTAGACCTGGTGTATGTGTGTGTGTGAGTGTGTCTAAGCACTGGTGTGTGTGTGTCTAGCCCTGGGGTGTGTGTGTGTATGTCTAGCTCTGGGTGTATGTATGTGTGTGTGTGTCAAACCTGGTATGTGTGTGTGTGCGTCTATCCCTGGTGTATGTGTGTGTACGTGTGTGTGTCTAGCCCTAGTGTGTGCGTGTGTGTGTCTACCCTGGTGTGTGTGCGTGTGTGTGCCTAGCCTTAGTGTGTGTGTGTGTGTGTGTGTGTGTGCCTATCCCTGGTGTGTGTGTGTGTGTCTAGCTCTAGTGTGTGTGTGTGTGTGTGTGCCTATCCCTGGTGTGTGTGTGTGTGTGTGTGTCTAGCTCTAGTGTGTGTGTGTGTGCGCCTATCCCTGGTGTGTGTGTTTGTGTGTCCCTGGTGTGTGTCTATCTCTGGTGTGTGGGTGTGTGTGTCTAGCCCTAATGTGTGTGCATGTGTGTGTCCATCCCTGGTGTGTGTGCGTGTGTGTAGCCCTAGTGTGTTTCCCTGTGTTGTCTAGCCCTAGTGTCTTTGCATGTGTATGTCTAGCCCTAGTGTATCTGTGTGTGTGTTTGTGTGTGTGTGTGTGTGTCTAGCCCTGGGGAGTTTGTGTGTGTGTTTCTAGCCCTGCTCTGTGTGTGTTTTGTGCGTGTCTAGCTCTGCTGCGTGTATGTGTATCACCCTGGGGTATGTGTCTAGCCCTGTTTAGTCTGTGTGTTTAGCCCTGTTGTGTGTGTGTCTTTCCTGGTTTGTATGTGCGCGTGTGTCTATCCCTGGTGTGTGTCGCTGTGTGTCTAGCCCTAGTTTGTGTGCGTGTGTGTGTTTAGCCCTAGTGTGTGTCTAGCCCTGTTTTGTCTGTGTTTCTAGCCCTGGTGTGTGTGTGTCTTTCCTGGTTTGTGTGTGCGCGTGTGTGTCTAGCCCTGGAGTGTGTCGGTGTGTGTCTAGCCCTGGTGTGTGTGCGTGTGTCTAGCCCTAGTGTGTATGCGTTGGTGTGTCTATCCCTGGTGTGTGTCTGTGTGTGTGTCTATCCCTGGTGTGTGTGCTTGTGTGTGTATCCCTGGTGTATGTGTGTGTGTATCCCTGGTGTGTGCGTGTGTGTGTCTTCCCGTGGTGTGGGTGCGTGTGTCTAGCCCTAGTGTGTGTGCGTGTGTGTCTATCCCTGGTGTGTGTGTGTGTGTGTGTGTGTTTCTAGCCCTAATGTGTGTGTGTCTCTGTCTATCCCTGGTGTGTGCGTGTGTGTGTCTATCCCTGGTGTGTGTGTGTGTGTGTGTGTGAGTGTGTGTGTGTCTGGCCCTGGAAGGAGTGGGAGGAATCGGCGCTCACATCTGGAACAGCATTGTGACGTCGGGGACAACAGCACCTGATTCCCGGGGGGACGTAGGATCCTCGAGTTACTGCTGCGCGTCAGCCTGTCCCTCGGCCTGTCCCTCGGGCGGGCAGCTGGCCTCGGTGGGGGGTTGACTAGCGGTGACAACGTCTGTGTCCGGAAGGCGGGACCTGAAGCCGTGATCGTTCATCCATCAGAGACTTGGCACCGAGGAGGAAGTTTTGCCCAAGGGAAGGTGTTGAGTTACTGATGGCGCCTGAGTCCTCCTTTCTTTCCAGAAGACCTGTCCTGTCCCTCCTCCTGTCTCTCCGGCCCCGTCGCCTTTTATGGGCCTCGGGGGCCTGGGCCGGGCCGCCCGGGGGGCTCCGGGGGCTCCTGAGGTCGGGCTTGGGGCCGGGACAGCGGCCTCCCGCCGCCTGCGGACCCCTGGCCGCCGTCCGCGCGGCTGCTCCTCGTTCCTTCCCCACGTTGGGTTCTGGGTTCGGACTCTGCGTCCCCGTCCTGCTCCTCCCGGCAGTGCTCGGTCCTGTGGGAGCACAGGGAGGAGGCCGGTGTGGCCGGAGACCCGGACGTGGCCGGTTCTGGGCGCTCGGCCGTCCCCACCCCTGCCGGTCTCTTTCGTCATGAGAGCAGCACTCACGCACGTGGGGAAGGACAACGAACCCGTGATTTGGGCACCGGCTGCGTCCGGCCGAGCGGTTTGCTTCCGCGCCCGGAGCCCGTTTACAGATGCGGGAGAGCTCCGCCCACCGCGCCCCGCCCCGCGCCCGGGCACTGGCTCTTTTCGTTACTTTTGAATTGTTTAAATCAAATTTAAAAAAATTTTCAACTTTTCTTTTTCAGAGACAGAGACCACGTGTGAGTGGGGGAGCGGCAGAGAGAGAGGGAGACACAGAATCCGAAGCGGCTCCGGGCTCCAAGCTGTCAGCCCAGAGTCTGACGCGGGGCTTGAACTCACGGTCCGTGAGATCATGCCCTGAGCCGAAGTCGGACGTTTAACTGATCGAGGCACACAGGCGCCCCTGAAGATTTTCTCTTCTAAGGAATCTCTGCTCCCTTTGTGGGTCTCGAGCTCACAACTGTGAGACGAAGGGGTGCGTGCCCTACTGACCGAGCCAGGCCGGCGCCCCTGGTTTGTGTGTCCCTGGAAACACGTACTTACACAGTCCGATTCCGCGGGGAGACGCACCGCGAAACACGGCAGTGGCTCCCCCCGGCCCCTAGAGGGGTGGCGCTGCCACGCTCTTGGTCCCCTTCTTTCCTGCCGGGCTCGGCCTCCGGACACCCCCTCGTGTTAGTTCATACTCGCTCACTCCTGGGTCCCGGGAGGGGGTGCATCTGAGGGTGGAGGAAGGAGAGTTAGGAGGCTGCCCTTCTGGAAACGCCCTGAACCCCCCTGTCTGGTGGGGGGGCGGGTATCGGAATTCCAGGTTAATGCCCACCGCCTCCATCCGAGGGGGTCAGGCCAGCGTTTGCTTGGCTTTCTCTCCACTCTCACGGGAGGAGTTGGGTCCCTTCTGTGGGTTCTGTCCCCCCTTCTGGACGTTTTGGGGGCCTCTCGTCTCGCGCTCTGGAAACTGGCCGCGTGGTGAGGCCGCCCCCTCCCGCCTGCTCTGTTCAAGACCCTGCGTCCTGGACGTGTCCTCACTGGTGAGCTCGTCTCGCATCCACGTCTGTGCGGCGTGGGCTCCGCTGCCTGGTTCTTTGTCTTTCCCCTGACGTTTCCCTCGTGTCCCTGCGTCTGCTGTGGGACGGCTCCTCACCGTCACGTCCCAGTGCCCCCCGGGACGGGACGTTGGTCTCTGCCCAGGGGTCCCCAGCAGCCTCTCCTGGTGCTCACCGGTCTCGCCTTGCAGCGCCACATATGGCCGCACCGAGCGCAGGGTCTTTGACCCCCGAGTTCCCGCGTCTGCATTTCCTTCGCCCTGGGTGGTGTTCGCCTTTTGCCGGGGGGTGTCCCGCGGGTGTCCGGTGGTCTCGTCTGCCTGTGTGTGGTGGGGAAAGGGCAGTGGGCGGCGTCCCTGAGTCCAGGGTGTCGGATTCGGGCACCCACAGCCATCGGTCACCTCTCTCCTCCTGGCGGTCACTTTGCCCAGGCCTGTCCATCTGGCCCGGGAGGCGACTGGGGAGGGCGGTGCTGTGGTCCCTCCCTCTGACACCGGACGGGGACCCCGCGGCCCTGCGGGCAGCAGGCAAGGGAATCCCGCTGTTCCAACGGGCCCCATGGTGGCTGCGGTGCTGGGTCCGGCCTGGTGCGTCCGCCCTGGCTGCCCATGGCGTGTCCCTCATTGCACCTGCTCCCGGGCGGCCTCAGGTGAACATCGTCTTCGTCCTCGAGGGTGTACACTTCTGAGACCGTCCTTTCTGGTCCCTGGGGAGGGATGGAGGGGTGGGCGTGTGTGTTCATGGCGGGCATGTCCTCTTGCCCATCACCCACACACCCCTGGTTTCAACATGTCATTCGTCTGTCGCTCCTGGTCTTCGAAAACTCTCGTGTGTGTGTGTTAGCCCATGTGTGCGCGTGGGTGTGCATGTGTGACCGTGGGTGTGTGTGCATGCCTGTGTTCTCGCGAACGAACGTGTGCGCGTTTGGCTTCCACACAGCAGCCGTGGTCCGTGAGTGCGGCCATGGGGGGAGTGTGACCAGCGAGGAGAGCAGGGCCGGAGTGGGGAGCAGGTGGGGAGCACAGCCAGCATGGGGCGCAGGACCGGAGTGGGGAGCAGGGTGGGGTGCACAGCCAGGGTGGGGAGTAGGGCCGGTGTGGGGAGCAGGGCTGGGGAGCACAGCCAGCGTGGAGAGCAGGGCCGGAGTGGGGAGCATGGCTGGGGAGTACAGCCAGCGCAGGGAGCACAGCCCTGGTGGGGAGCAGGACCGGAGTGGGGAGCAGGTCGGGAGCACAGCCATGGCAGGGAGCAGGGCTGGTGTGGGGAGCAGGGCGGGGAGCAGGACCGCAGTGGGGAACAGGTGGGGAGCACAGCCAGGGCAGGGAGCAGAGCCGGTGTGGGGAGCAGGGCGGGGAGCTCTGAGCGTGGTTGGGCTAGGCCGGGCCGCTCCTACCTGTGGGCAGCCGTGCCGTTGGCCCCGAGAATGACGCGGGTGCTCCCGGAGCTTGCTCCGCGCTGTCCGGCTCCCTGGGGACCCTCCTGAGTTGTCGCTGGGGCTCCGGGGCGTGGGAGGCGGCCTCGGCGGGGACAGGAGCCGACAGACGGGACAGCGGGCCGGCGGACGTCCCAGCGGCGCAGCGCAGCTCGGCTCAGCCTCTGCTTCCGTCCCCCCAGGTTCGTGAGCCGCGTGTCGCTGGTGCCCGACCGGCCCGAGCTGCCGCCGTCCTCCTCTGGGGTGAGTGCGCAGCGGGGGCGCCTGTGAGCAGGGGCTGCACGGCCGGGGACGGGGTCGGGTCCCGCGGCCACTGGGACTCCTTGGTGCTCCCGGTGGTGCTCGGTCTTGGCCGTTGTCCCCTAGTTGGTGCTTGTTTCCTGAATTGTGGAGCCGATCCAGGCCACCTCCCCAGGGCCTAGCCTGTCAGTGTGTGTGTGTGTGTGTGTGTGTATGCACGTGTGTCTATTCCTGGTGTGTGTGTATGTGTGCGTCTATCCCTGGTGTGTTTGCGTGTGTGTGTTTAGCCCTAGTATGTGTGCACGTGTGTCTCTAGCCCTGTTGTATGTGCATGTGTGCGTCTAGCCCTGGTGTGTGTGTGTGTGTGTTTGTGTGTCTGTCCCTAGTGTGTGTGCGTGTGTGTATCTATCCCTGGTGTGTGTGTGTGTGTGTGCCTAGCCCTAGTGTGTGTGTGTGTGTGCCTGTCCCTGTGTGTGTGTGTGTCCCTGGTGTGTGTCTATCCCTGGTGTGTGGGTGTGTGTGTCTAGCCCTACTGTGTGTGCGTGTATCTATCCCTGGTGTGTTTGCGTGTGTGTGTCTAGCCCTAGTATGTGTGCATGTGTGTGTCTAGCCCTGGTGTTTGTGTGCATGTGTCTCTAGATCTGGTATATGTGTGTGTGTCTAGCCCTGGTGTGTGTGTATGTGAGTTTAACTCTGGTGTGTGTGTGTGTGTATGTCTGTTCCTAGTGTGTGTGCGTGTATCTATGCCTGGTGTGTGTGCGTGTGTGTGCCTAGTCCTAGTGTGTGTGTGTGTGTGTGTGTGCCTATCCCTGGTGTGTGTGGGTGTGTGTGTCCCTGGTGTGTGTCTATCTCTGGTGTGTGGGTGTGGGTGTCTAGCCCTAGTGTGTGTGCGTGTGTGTATCTATCCCTGGTGTGTGTGTGTGTGTGTGTGTGTGTGTGTAGCCCTAGTGTGTGTGTGTGCCTATCCCTGGTGTGTGTGTGTGTGTGTCCCTGGTGTGTGTGTGTGTACCTGGTGTGTGTCTATCCCTGGTGTGTGGGTGTGTGTGTCTAGCCCTAGTGTGTGTGTATGTGTGTGTCTATCCCTGGTGTGTGTGCGTGTGTGTAGCCCTAGTGTGTTTCCGTGTGTTTTCTAGCCCTAGTGCGTATGCATGTGTGTGTCTAGCCCTAGTTATCTGTGTGTGAGTTTAGCCCTGATGTGTGTGTGTGTGCGCGTCTGCATCTAGCCCTGATTTGTGTGTGTGTGTGTGTGTCTAGCCCTGGGGAGTTTGTGTGTGTTTCTAGCCCTGCTGTGTGTGTTTGTGTGTGTGTCTAGCTCTGCTGCGTGTATGTGTATCACCCTGAGGTGTGTGTCTAGCTCTGTTTTGTCTGTGTTTCTAGCCCTGGTGTGTGTGTGTCTTTCCTGGTTTGTGTGCGCGCGTGTGTGTCTAGCCCTGGTGTGTGTCGGTGTGTGTCTAGCCCTAGTGTGTGTGCATGTGTGTGTCTAGCCCTGGTGTGTGTGTGTGTGTCTATCCCTAGTGTGTATGCGTTGGTGTGTCTATCCCTGGTGTGTGTCTGTGTGTGTGTCTATCCCTGGGTTGTGTGCATGTGTGTCTAGCCCTGGTGTATGTGTGTGTGCGTGTTAGCCCTGGTGTGTGTGTGTGTGTGTGTGTGTATGTGCGTCTAGTCCTGGTGTGTGTGT
>JAQQST010001138.1:0-13389 GCA_028646485.1 Cryptoprocta ferox | reverse complement strand
GTCTTCTAATTCACTTATTCTCCTCTCTGCCTCTTCAATCCGTGCAGTGGCTGCCTCCATTTTGTTATGCACCTGATTTATAGCCTTTTTTTTAACTCGTCACAGCTATTTTGAAGGTCCCTAGTCTGGGTATCAATAGCTTCTTTCATGTTTTTTTCAAGTTCAGCAATTAATTTTATGACAATTGTTCTAAATTCTTGTTCCATCATGTTGTTTAAGTCTGTTTTGATCAGTTCTGTGGCTGTGACCTCTTCCTGGAGTTGCTTTAGAGGAGAGTTCTTTCGTTTCATCATTTTGGCTAGCTTTCTGTCTCTTGTCAGTTTTAAAAGCTCGTTATGCACTGTGCACCTGTTAGTATTGCTCTCTTAAAGGAGGCTCATTGACTGTCCAGGGCCTGTCGTTTCAGAAAGTGTTCTTTTAATGGTGTCTCTTGGTTTCTCTTGTTGTGCCTTTGATTATTTTATTTCCCTGGTCAGTGATATCTGGGACTCTCCACCCCTTGTAGTTTGGCTTGTTTTTTGAGGTATCCCTGAAAAGGAAACAGACTAGCATACAGGGAACAAAAGCCCGCATATGCACAGACAAATCAAACAAACAAGCAAGCCAGAAGGGGAAAGGAAGTAACAAAAAGGAAAGAAAAGAAAGAAGAGAAGAAAAGAGAGAAGAAAAAGAAACAAAAACAAAAAGAAAAAGAAAAACAAGGTGGGGGCAGAGACAGCAAAAGTCTGTGGACAGTCTAAAAGCATATAACTAGCCAAGAGGAGAGATAAGAATATTCTATGGGATATATATCTGGATGGCAGTAGAAAAGGAGAAGCAAAGAGAAAAGGAAAAAAAAAAAAAAAAAACAAGACAACTCCCGTGTGTGGATGGGCCTGTTTGGCATCAGGTCAGTTCTCGGGGGGCTGCTCTCTCTGAGGCCCAGCCTTGGTAGTTGCGCGGAGAAGTATGACGCCGCTTCAAAGCTTTGCTGGAAGCAAGCGTTGCAAGCTGCCCTTCTGAGTCTGATCTCCCTGCGCGGTGGCAAGCTAAACTGTATTCTCCAAGCTCCGCCTCGCTTCCAAATCCCAGTCCATGCAGTTCCACACTGTCACCGGGGATGAGATGTGTTCCCGCTGGCGGCAGGCCTCCCGGCCCGGCTTGTGCTGCCCTTTTCGCGGAGCCGCTGCCGCTGCTTTTCAAGGTGCCATTCTCGCACCGCCGCCACTGCTTTTTGCGCCGCCGCCGCCACCGCCGCCTTTATCTGTGCCGCCGCCTTTTGCGGTGGTGCTTGGAATGGATGCCGCTGCCGCTGCGCCCAAGGAAGAATTTGCCAGCCAGATGGGATAGATTTCTCTCCCGGCGCCCGGCAGTTGTATATGGGGAGATGGGCGAGTTTTTCCTCCCTTAGAGATGGTTCTATGAGTGTTTCCTGTCTCTCTTTCTCTTCCCCTGGTCTCTCCGGGGCACAGCGCGCTCTCCCTGTGTTGGGCTCAGGCTCCTTCCACCTGCACCACCGGGACCCGCCCGTCCCCTAATTTCCCAGATCACAGTCACTCACTCAGGCATCTCTGAGGTTGTCTTCTTTCTGGTGTCTGTTTCTTCTTTCCCCCACTTGCATACCCAAGTTTTATCACTTCAGTCCTTCTCAGTTCAATCCATATGGGCGTGCGCGGATTACAGAGCTCCCTGCTTCTCCGACATCTTGCCCGCTCCTCTAGTTTCATCTTTTAAAAGCTTTAAGGAGAGACCAGATGACTGCGTAAGTGGCATACCCTGGCACCACCCAAATTATTGCTTTTTAAGGGATCTTTTGATAATTTTTAATGGGTTAATAACAAAATATATGAGAACTATAATTCCAGACCACTGGACTGATGAGCAATGGAATAATATTATCAGGGGTCATTGAGAATTTTCTTTAGCCTTTGAGGGTTTGTGTATCTCATTCACAATCAGAATAGTGAAAGAGAGGCCAATATTGAAGGAAAATAGATTGAGATTGAACATAAGGAAGAATTTTCTGAGATCAGAAAGTGATGGGGGGAGACGGGAGGCTGCAGTACCTCTGGTTGAGGACATGGCTGCCTCACTTGGCTTTGGAATCCTCAGATGCACTCCTACCTAGAAACAGGGACATCTAAAAAATGAACTCTTGAAATTTTTTTTAATCCCAAGAACTCTTCAGTCAACTCCTGAAATGAAAGGCTGAGGTGAATATGTGGTGTATGTAAGGTGGTGAGGCATGGAGATGATGAGTGGCAGAAAGAAAAAAAATCTTATTAGAGCATTGAAATCTGCTAACAGTTTTAAAACAGGGATTGGATTTAGGGGAATAAGTTGCATATTAGGGTTCAAATAAGAGTTTTAGGTTTCCATGTCCTTCCGTCTCCATGTATTTATCTTGTCTCATTGATGAGATTTAAAAACCTCTGAAGGGAAACGAACAACTGCTTTATGCATTCTTTATATCTCAATGCCCCCCCAAATGGTGCTGATAGTAATAGCTACCATTTATTCAGTACTCTGCCCTATACTTTTCCCCAGATACTGTATATAATCACCTATTAAATACAGAATTTCTATGAGGTGAATATTGTTATGCTCACTTTACTAAAGTTGAAACTAAGGCTCAGAGAGTTTAAGTAACTTGTGCAAAGTGTGTAGTGAAGCTAGGATTTGTGTCAAGTTTGAGCAAAGTCTCCTGTTGCCAACCCCTGAGCTATAGTCTGCATGGAGTAACAGGTCAGTAGAGAAGCTGACCCAGGTCCTGGCTCCTGTCTTCTGTATTCAAAGCCTCCAGCTTCTGCAGTTTTTCATGAATTTCACTGGTATTTGCTTTTCAGTCTCTCATGTTAAAGAGAAATTCAGTATCAAATGATGCCCCAAGTCAAGAAATCCTTCCTATTAGCTGTGTTTTTCCCTGGGAAAAACATCCTCTCAATCTCTGATGTCCTACATAGTCATCACAGTCCAGTTTAAATATTACCTCTGTCCACAACTTCCTGGATAATCCATATCAGAAGCAATTTATTTCCTCTTATATCCTCTACTCCTTTGTTTCCAAGTTTGAAAACAACAACTCTCACATTTCTTGCACTATTTCTGTGACTTCAATGATCACTTGTGTTTACTTTATATCAACAGAATTGTTCTTTTTGGAATGTATATACGTATATATTTGGTCTGGTTATTCACTATAATCAGAAAAGCATTCCCCAACTGCATTTAATCCCTTGTTGGCTGTTTTACAAAACTTTACTAGAGATGAAATCTCTTTCTTGGGAGTTCAAAGTATAGGAAACAACATAAGGTCTTATCAATTATTTACAATGAAATAAGGACCTACCATCTACCTCGAAGCTGAATTCAATCCACTAATTAAGAAAAGAGAGTGAATTTTCTGACCAAGTATTACTAGCTTTAAGTCCTCTTGCCTGGTCTGCCATAACTAGGACCAGGGTTTGGTTCAGTTAGTTTTGGGGTTCCTCCTAACAACTTGCTCCCTACTCCTTCTCCTTATGCCTAAGGTGAAACTTGTGAGGTACTAAGAACTTCGTCCAAGGGGCACCACACAGTCTCTAATATCTGAAAGCAAGAGAAGTGTGGGGGAAGCTAGAACAAACAATCCTAAAATTTGTATGGAACACAAAATACCCCGAATAGCAAAAGCAATCCTGAAAAAAAAAAAGTGGAGGCATCATATTCTGGATTTCAAGCTATATTACAAAACTATAATCATCAAGACAGCATGATACTACAAAAAAAAAAACAGACACATAGATCAATGGAGCAGAAGAGAAAACACAGAAGTGGGCCCACAACTATATGGGCAATTCATCTTCAACAAAGCAGGAAAGAATATTCATTGGACAAAAGAGAGTATCTTCAACAAATGGTGTTGGGAAAACTGGACAGCAGCATGCAGAAGAATGAAACTAGACTACTGTCTTCCACCATACACAAAAATAAATTCAAAATGGAGGAAAGAACTAAACGTGAGATAGGAAACCATAAAATCCCAGAGAACACAGGCAGCAATCTCTTTGACCTCAGCCACAGGTTCTTACTAGGCATGTTTCCAAAGACAAGGGAAACAAAAGCAAACATTAACTATTGGAACTTCAAGATAAAAAGCTTCTGCACAGCAAAAGAAACAGTCAACAAAACTGAAAGGCAGCCTATCGAATGGGAGAAATATGCAAACGACATATCTGATAAAGGGTTAGTATCCAAAATCTATAAACAACTTATCAAACTCAATACCCAAAAAACAAGCAACCCAGTTAAGAAATAGGCAGAATGCATGAATAGATACTTTTCCAAATAAGACATCCAGATGGATAACAGACACATGAAAAGATACTCAACATCACTCACCATCAGGGAAATACAAATCAAAACCACGATGAGATACCACATCACACCTGTCAGAATGGCTAAAAGAAACAATGAATGTTGGCAAGGAATGGAGAAAGGGGAACCATCTTACACTGCTGGTGGGAATACAAACTGGTGCAGCCTCTCTGGAGAAGAGTATGGAGGTTCCTCAAAAAACGGAAAATAGAAAAATAAAATAAAATTCAGTTTTACCAAAAAAAAAAAACCCTGAAAATAGAACTACTCTACCCTATTGCACTATTAGTTATTTACCCAAAGGATACAAAAATATATATTTAAAGGCCTACATGCACCCTGATGATTATAGCAGTATTATCAAAAATAGCCAAACTATGGACAGAGTCCAAATGTTCATCAACTGATGAATGGGTAAAGAGATGTGTTATGTATATACAATGGAATATAACTCAGCCATCAAAAAGAATGAACTCTTGCCATTTGGAATGATGTGGATGGAGCTAGAATGCATTATGCTAAGTGAAATATGTCATTCAGAGAAATACAAATACCATATGATTTCACTCATATGTGGAATTTAAGAAACAAAACAGATGAACATATGGGAAAGGGGGTGGTGGGAAAGAAGAGAGGTAAACCTACCACAAGATACTTTTAATTATAGAGAACAAATTGTGGGTTGATGGAAGTAGATGTTTGGGAGATGGGCTGCATGAGTGATGGGTATTAAGGACGACATTTGTTGGGGTGAGCACTGAGTGTTATATGTAAGTGATAAACTACTAAATTATACTCCTGAAACCAATATTGCACCATATGTTAACTAAAACTTAAATAATAATAATAATAATAATAATAATAAAAGTGCGTAGGGGTGAGGGGCGGTTAGTAAGGGCTAAAGAGGGATCTGTAAAAAGGACATGGGGAGAGGTGACGGGGTACCTAGAGATCCTCAGCCTCCGGGGTTGGGAAAGAGGTAGAACTCTCTGTGTTCCAGCCTACCTACTCTGCACAGGTAATACCCACGATACCACCCCCAACCACCACAAACTTCCCACTGTGCAGGAAATTTGCACTACCTCCATGCTCTCAGACTCCTAATGGTTTACTGACTAGGGATGGCCCATCTGGGAGAGTTTGTACTCTGCCAGCAGAAGTCAAGCTGGGAGGCCACGTCCTGAGCCTATGCCTGATCCTGAGAATCTGAACTACAGGTGCCCAGCAGTTCACATTTAGTGTCCTTGCATAGTGGTTTGGGGCTGCAATTAAGAAATACAAAGATGTCTCTGATTCCAAGGTTTTATTTTACTGTAACTACATCTGAATATAGTTTTCCCATGTAGATTTGATATAGAGAAGATAAAAGAAAGAAAGAAAGAAAGAAAGAAAGAAAGAAAGAAAGAAAGAAAGAAAGAAAGAAACCAAAACAAAGTAAAGAAGATGGATCGCCAAGAGAATCTTGGCAAATTGTCTACACACAGACCAGAGTTCTCACAGGACAGAGCACTCTCAGAATAAATGAACTGCCTCAAAGTTTTCACTATTCATTCCTTAGAGAAATTTGGCATAAGGACAGTTTTTAAACTCTTATGCCATAGGCAATATCATCTTTCCCCAGCTTTCGCCTAGCAATCCAAGATTGTATATTTTGGGAGCACATCATTCATGACATATTAAAGCAAAGCAATACTAGTAAATTGTTCTCTGAGAAGTTTTATTTCCATTTACAATTTTGACATCAGCTAAAATTTCCAGTATTATAGCGAGTTGCTCGCCATTTTGTCAAAATAAATGAACATTCCTCCCGTTTCCAGTAAGTAGCATGCGTGAAATCTGAATTAAATATTTCCAATCTTAATTTTACTACTAATACCTTTTTGTGATATTCATTTGTTTTGACAAATGGCTAATTTTTTAAATGTTTTTAACTATATTCTCATTATTACACTATTCACTATTTTTTCATTATTTTGCTATTTACTATTGCCTTTACTGTCTCATATTTTCCCTTGGGATTGTATTATAATATTAAGAAGGTAAAATTTCTCTAGATGGCTCACTCTAAACCTGGTAATTACAATCCCCCTTTAATTCTTCAAATTCTGGAAATAACCATTTTATATAAATGGGAAAACCTACCATGTAATTACTGATATTTACGGATATCCTAATAATTATTGTGCTTTGATTTAATAAACTAAATGGTAGGAAATTCAATAGTGATTCTAATTCCTATTGCTAGCTTAGGAAACCAAACAAAACATTTCTAGGAGGAGAAACTAGTACTTTAACCCCATTGCAATATAGTCTTTTTACTTCTGTAGCTTCTTATTTTCACACGATCTCACTCACACTGTGCTCTAACTACACTGAAACACACTGGCAGAACCCAGGAGCTTAAACCAATTCTCTTTTAGTTTTATTCCTAGAGTGATGGGAAACATGGGTGAGGAGGTAGGATAAATGGTGCTGGGAGAGGAACCTAGTAGGAGATTTTGGAAGAGATGGCTGGAAAGGGTGCTTCTATCCTTGTTTAAAGGACTCCTGAGTGCACTCTTTAGCTGGATCTGGGACTGGCCTCCAAATCACCACAGGCTGACTCCACTTGGTTCCCCACATTTTCCTCCTGCCAACCAGGACCTTCTCCATACCCAGGACCCCAGGAAGCTTTCTTACTTCTAAATTCACATTGTGCTGCCACAAAGTCCAGAACAAAGTCCTATTTAAGCCCTCATTCTGCCAACTCACCTAGGCAGGAATCCGTTAGTCTTCCATTTCCCACCTCCACCTTTCCTCCAGGATTCCAGCTAAGCCACCCCCATCCTCTCCCACCCTTCCCTCACCCTGGCCTCAGCAAGATAGAAATCCCAGAAGCCACACCTCCCTAGGGTCCTGCCTTCCAGGGCCCCACCTCTCCAGGGCCCCAACTCTCTGACACTCTCTAAGCTCCACTCCAAGTCCTGACTCTGCTTGGCCAAGCTCTTTACCTGTCCCTGGGTTTGGCTTGCACTCTCCACTCAGGTCTCTCTCCTCTGAGGTAGGAAAATACCATGGGTAAGTGATTTCTCCTCTTCGTAGTTGGCAAGAAAACTGAGACAGAGCCAGAGAGGAAGAAGGCTGGGCATGAAGTGCAGCTGGCTGTCCAAGCCCTGTAGGGTTTGAGCAGGAGGTATTTCATGGCACCATAACTAGACTGTAGTTTGGGAGTGCAGACCAGAGGCCTTGCAAGTTTGGGAATGGCAGGTAGGTTTGCAGGGGTCACAGTTATTTGGTCCTCCAGAGCAGAGAAATTCTAGACTCTGCTGAGAAAAATATGAGTTAGGGGAGGTTATTCCTTGGCACTTCGCCAGCATCCTTCTCACCTCTTTTCCCTGCTTTCCTTCCTGGCCTTTCCTTTATGGCCCAGTACAGAATTTGCTTTATTTGTCTTTGTCTTTCCCACAGGGCTCAGCACATAGTATGCTTAGACATGTTCTTTGAATTAATGAAGATTCTTCTACCTGGCTTTGCTGCCTCCTTCATGTTTTGTCACACTTTCTCACTGGAGATTCTGAAAATGTCTGTGTCATATCTTCTTACGGAGGACATTGGTGTGGACTCTGCAGAACAGCAGGTATAGTTTGATAAGGTGGCCCCCCATCACCAGAAAGAATTTGAGGGTCTTCTTCCTCCATGCTCAAGGAGCTAGATATCTATTTTTACAGCTGCTGAAGGTATCTCCTAGCCTTTCTTATCTAATTTTAAAACGTTGTGGAGGGGACTGATTATAAGCTAGCTCAGGCTGTAGAAGGAAAGATTACCAAATTCCCTTGGGGTGTGGCTGCCTAGTGGTCTTTAAAACACTGAGTCTGCAAGAGGCAGTTTGCTGTTATCACAAAATATATTTGCAACTCTTTAAATTTAAAGGCCCTGGGCGTCTTAAACTGTTCTCTACCCTCTTCCCTTCCCCACCGCCATGTATACCGTTGGCTGTACCTCAATACTATAAGCCCAGACAACACTTATCCATGCATGACACCTGTTTTATTGATTATAAATGGCAAATGTTTTTTTCTAAGTTGTCTTTCTCTTGCCCTCTCGCAGTTCTTGGGTAACTTCTCTACATTTTCAATCTACAAATGTTATGTGCTTCCAGAAGATAGATTCATTTTAACCTTAATTTAAGCAAAATTATGTGGAAAGGACAGTTTCATTCACGAAGTATATCCCAAATTAATAAATATGATCTGGGATTGTATTCTTTTGATTTATCCACATCACTTTTTTTCTTTCATTATCATAGAAATCACAAGTGGACTAGGGATTAGAAAAAATAAGGGAGGAAGGATAAAGATTGTCCCTTAAAAAGTGGTGGTTGAGGCTCTTTGTGGTAGATTATGTTGCCTGATTTGGAGTGGGGCAGATGGGTCTTGGTGGAGAAGTCGTATGGATCAAAGTCATATGCTTCAGGACTTTGAGGCATGATACAGCTTTCAAATGACTCCGATGATCTGGGGTCTTTCCTGCAATAACAACAACAAAAATGAAACAGTTAACTTTCAAAGGGAGCAAGTGGTAGTGTAGAGCATCTACCTATGGTCTATAAGAGGAAAAAAGCACAGTCTGGTGAGAGTGAGCAGAGCAAAATAAAGCCTAGTACTTACACAGGAAACAGAAGGACATATTTAAGGATATGAAGGATGAAAACTAGAGAGATAGTTGACCTTTCCTAAGCCACCTTGTGTGCAGTGTATTACTGTGGGTGTATGTTGGGAGAAGGTACATGGAAGATGGAGCTGTGGGCTCTGACCACCCACAACTGCTAGACTAAAAGTGGAGACAGGGTATGGTGATACATGAGACCAATGGATGTAATTTTAGATTCTTTTTTTTTTACAAGGGAAGAAAGGATTTGGGGGGGATCATAGCTCTTTATCAAAGCTTCTAAGAAAAAACAATATGAATAGATAAGTGCTTACTATAGACAAAAGTTATCCTATGTTACAGTTGTAATTTGGAAAATAAGGTAGTGAGGCACTTGGACTTCCTTCTAGTCCTTTGTCCTGAGGACTTTTATTGGGTACTCTGTGTGATAGGATTCAGGGTTGAGAAAAGGCAGTAGAGAATCATAGGGGGATATAGAGAATAAATTGATTTTCACTGTTGACATCAATGTATCACATCACTTTCTAATTCCTTAATTGCACACATTTTCTGGCTTTCCCCAGCTCTTTCTGATTATTGTTTAGGAAATCTAATTCTGATTATTCTTGGCAACCTATCTAGTTTCTGAAGACCTCTAGAAGGAGAAGCTCAGATTTTTCTGATTTATCAAGTTGATCATCCTGTTTTGGTGTGATAGAAGTGTTAGGAACTTGCAGAACTGGATTCTGACTGAAACTAAACCTGTCAATGTGTCAAATCATGAATGAGGAATGTTGCATTTGACTCTGCCTTCTCTGGAGGTATCCAAAAGGGACCAAGGAAAGCTACCCTGCTCACAACCATCTCAGAATGAAACTGCATAATATGGAGTCTATACAGACTCTAGAGAAAGCTCTGGGTATCTGCTTGTTTACCCAAATAATGGTGCAATGATACTAGTGAAGTATGTGCATGTAGCAGGTACTTCTTGGTATTGTAAGAAGGAAGCAAACATGTTCTGGTCTACATCTACATAAATTTTGGTCCATATTTGGCTGGATGGATATGGTCTACATACAGCTGGTATGGACCATGTTAGTTTGCATCAGGATGGGTTTTCAGTGACTTGGAATTCAGCCTCTGCCAGACTGGAATGGGATTTGAGAGGTGTAGCCTGGGGTGGTAGGGTAGGTAGGTGAGTTGGAGGAGGTCGATGTGTCTCCTCTTCGTCTAACGAACAGAATGTTAAGGGGATGCCATGCTTTCAAGTTTAAGACTTGGTTGCACCTAGTAATATTTACTTGAAGTATTAGGGTTTCCAGCCTCATTGAGAAAAGATGAAGCCAATTCTAACCTAAGGAGTTTTTATTTTAGAAAGGGAAATGAAGGCTTCTTCCCAGTAACTTGCAAACAGTATATAGTACAAAGTAAGATCACAGGTGGGAGCATGCCTGGTAAATGATCCATTTGGTGAGATTGTTCTCAGAAGACTCCTGGGAATAAGTTTGGATGTTTATTTTCTTTAGTATGAGGTGAATTTGGTTACATCAGCTTTCTTTCCAACCTTTCAAGGAAGCTATCTGACATATACTGCTCTTTCCCTAGGGGAGAAGATGCACTTTTATGTCTACTGCAATGGTTTCTCTCTCTTTTCCTTTTCTGGACAAAGACTGGGAATTATTATCATTCATATTATCATTATCACATCCTAGTATCTAGATCTGTATTAATATCTGTAGCAATTATTTAACTGGATCTATCTAGTTGGGCAAACTGGATTTCCTGGTTCATGTAGTCATGGGGTTTGTTTTGTGTTTTTGGTGGGAAGCATGAAAGGAAGGCCTAAAAGAGGCTCTATTTATTGGATTGTGGCCCAAGCAGAATATGTAGCTTGAAATTATGTTTTCCTGGTAAACAGTTATACATAATGCCCATATGGGATAATTCCCCCCTGTTCCAGGTGGCCTTCCCAGGATGACCCAGGGTGCACAGAAGATATTCTCTAGTCTTGCCAACACTGGAAAGTGAGGTTCCTACTACTCTTATCTTCATCAACTACAAAGCTATCTGGAATCTTGACATGCTTTTGCTGTGGTTCCTCATTTCTGATTAGGAATACCCTTCCTAGTTCATAATTTATGTATCTTTTACTTATTTTGGCAAGTGGAGAGGTGTTCATGAAATTCTCTTAATTCTAAATTCCCAGAGAGAAGAATTCTCTATTTGCCACCATTGTCTCACAGTGTGTGTAACTGAGTGTGTGATGATTTGAGGATAATGGTGGTCATGTTGATAATTTAGGAGAAGAAAAATTTTGCTTTTCCTTGAGTTCTTTTGCACAAAGAATCAGTGTGGTGCCTGAATTTTCTAATTCGGAATTTTCCTTTGTTAAAATTTACATTTAGTTGAAATCTGATGTTGAGAATATTGAATCCAGTCTTTCTCACTTAGAAATATTTTGTGGTTTCTATTTGAGGGACAATCCAATTTCTCACTTTAGATCCAACCCAATGTTGGTACCAATCTGTGTAGTTATTTATAGACAGTACAGGAAAAATGGTAGCAAATACAGAAAATTCTTTTTTTCTGGGAGCTTATAAGGACATTTTATGGATACTTTCCTATCCTTTTGAAACAAGTGAAATCTTATTCTACACACCATTCAATCATTTGACTATTGTCCCACTCCTCCCTTCTGAAGGCCAACCTTAGTTATTGCAGTTTGAGTGTTGTGTCATGTTGCCTAACAACAAAGCATTGGGGGAATCATTTTCTAAATAATTTAAAGCAGCGAAAATAATAAAACTCTGTGTTGTCTGTCTGTTCAGTTGTCACACATCAAGGTGATGACACTGGAGCAAATCAAAAACATGACATATTATACTTTATCTCAGCTGACTCAGGTTACTGCCTTCGTACTTTCACTTTGTTATGGTGAAAGACTTGGACCTTAGTTCTTGTGTCAGATCTCTGCCATCGGCAAACTGGGCTGCAGATCCTAGGGTACTTCTTGGCTGTCATCCATTAACCCTTTGCACCTCAGGCTTAAGCTGGGGAAGGAAAGGGAAGCTGCAAGCATCATCAGGCAGAAGCTCTGTTCATGGGAACTACCTAACCACTACCCTAACTGGGTGTTCTCCTTGTACAAAGTTCTAGGTCAGTGAGTTATACCACTGGACATTAATGAAGGGATGAAGGGACAGCAAGGGCAAGGAGAGCATACTGGAGAGATCAGATATCTTTCTGTAGGTGTGCCCAGTGAAGCTCCGTGAAGGAGTGTCATGTTGAAGAAAATTTGTAAAGAATGTGTTCTAGGCAGAGTACAGTCTGTGTGAAGGCTATGTTAATGCCCACAAGATGTGAATGTGTAAGGAATTATTTGTCCTGTTCAAGCCAGAGCCACAGAAAAGGTTAATAGTAAGAGTAAATAGTAGAACAACAGTGAAAAGAAAGATTTGGAAATATAATCTTCTAAGTTTGGATTTAATAGAGAGCAGAAATAAGTCAGGCAGAAAAGGACAGATACCATATGTTTTCACTCATAGGTCTAACAGGAGAAACCTAACAGAGGACCATGGGGAGGGGAAAGAGGAAAAAGAGAGAGAGGGAGGGAGATAAAGCAGGAGACACTCTTGAATACTGAAAACAAATTGAGGGCAGAAGGGGGAGGGGGAAAGGGGAAGGGAGGTGATGGTCATTGTGGAGGTCACTTGTGGGGAAGAGCACTGGGTGTTATATGGAAACCAACCTGACAATAAACTATAAATTAATTTAAAAAAAAAGAATCTCTGTGATTGGGGTGCCTGGATGACTCAGTTGCTTAGGCGGCTGACGTTGGCTCAGGTCATGATCTTGCAGTCTGTGAGTTCGAGCCCCACATCGGGCTCTGTGCTGACAGCTCAGAGCCTGGAACCTGCTTCAGATTCTGTGTCTCCCTCTCTCTCTTCCCTTCCCCCATTCACATTCTGTCTCTCTCTATCAAAAATAAGTAAATGTTAAAAAGAAAATTAAAAAAATAATAATAAAGAGCAGAAAACTGAAGGTCTGGTTGGAAGTGTGTGTGTGTGTGTGTGTGTGTCCTTTTAAGACTTGAGGAAAATGTCTTTTTCCAGAAGGAGGGTAGAGAGAACTCACACTTCAGGTATCTGGTGTATGTAGTGATCAGGAAGAATGTGATATGGGGCTTCACCCTACTTTAAGGGCAGCACTCTGATGGCTGCTGGGTGAATCTGAGCGAAAGCTGAGAGGGTCTCATGTTTAGAGTTACTAAATTTATGCACCAGGAGGGTGGACCAGGGAGTATGGCAGGAGGCTGACCCTAGATATGCAGTATTTGCAAACTGTAAGAACCTACTAGATAGAGGTCTAGTGTAGACAAAGTGCTAATTGTCTAAGTGATTTCCTGTCAGCTGAATTGAATTGAGGACT
>JAQQST010001137.1:0-13400 GCA_028646485.1 Cryptoprocta ferox | reverse complement strand
ATTCGTCATTCAGGCACCCAGGAGCGTTTATTTAGCACCTTACTGCTGTGGCCCTGTCTCCCGGGAGCTCTAAGCCTGGTGGGTGAGGAACACACGGGGACAGTGGGAGGTGCCGGCTGGGGCTGGGGGACATGCAGGGCTGGGGGAGCTCTGAGCAGGGCTCGTCCGCCTTGCCTGGGGAGGGCGGCAAGCTTCCCAGAGTTGGCGACATGGAACTGAGAAGGGAGAGGGAGAGTTTGTCAGGAGGTCATGTGGACGGGCACTCCAGGCAGGAGGAACAGCCTGTGCGGTGGCCCAGAAGCTCAAAGCATTTGGCCTGTTCAAGGAAGAGCACCTGACCTGGAATGGCTGGAGGATGGGTGTGTGTTCAAGGGTGGAGCAGGAGGAGAGAGGGGAGGCTGGGAGCCCCATGCCTGGAGTCCTTCTCCCTGCCCCCACGACTGATACCCACCGCACTGCTTTCTGCCCTCGAGGCTAAGTCCCGGCTCTGCTTTTGATCCACTGTGTGACTCTGAGCGAGTGGCTTCACCTCTCTGAGCATCAGCTTCCTCAGTGACAAAATGAGGCTCAGATGGCCTCATAAGCTTCTAAAAGAAATAAAGATCTCATTCATTCATTCATTCATTCAGCAGGTGCTTATTGAGGGCCGCACGATAGCCAGCTCCCTTCATGGGGCCATAGCAGGGAGCAGCACAGACTTGACTCCATACGCGTCACCGCCTGGTAAGGGACACATTATTAAATAATCACTAATAAAAATAAAGACGCAATTGCGGATTTTGATGAACAATACAAAAGGAAAACTAAAGAATGCGGTGTGCACTTGGAATGAGGGCCCTCGCTGGGATTTGGATTGGAGGGGGAGGTGTCCGGGAAGGCAGCCGAGGACAGGGCCGGGGACAGGACATCCACATGGGGGGGGGGGCAGCATGCGTGAGGGCCTTGGGGGAGGCAGACCGGAGGCGTGTTTAAGGGCAGGGATTGGGCAGTGTGGCCAGAGCAGGTGAGCGAGGGGAGGGACCAGGGGCTGACGCCAGGGGACGGCAGGGTCTTGGTGGAGCTGAAAAGCATCTGGGACCCTGGCCTGGCACGGGAACATTATCAAGGCCTCACATCGCTGTTGTGGCTGCTGAGGTGAGTCTGACGGGAACCCTGGGCATGGCCACACTGGTCTGGCCGCTGGAGGCAGGACTCCTGCTGCATGAAGGGGTGGGCTCTCCCTAGAACCCCTCCCTCCAGTTGGTCCCTGTCCCTCACTGCCCCTCAGGGCCACTCCTTCAACAAGGAAGCACAGGGTCTTGGCTAAAAGCTCTCACTCTGGAGACAGACCCATCTCGAATGCTAGCCCTGCCTCTTGTGAGCAGGGAGACTTCAGATGTTTCCGTCACATCTAGAGCCTCAGTTTCCTCATCTGTAAAATAGAGGTGATAGCAGTTTCTTCCTCACAGAGTGAAATGAGATAAAGCATAACACTGTGCGGGAGTATACAGTAGGCACTCAATCATTGCATACTCTCATCGGTCTGACAGGAACTAAGCTCCACCTGAGCCCTCTCAGGTCCTCCCTCTGGCTGCCTCATCTCCCCACCCTGAGACCACTGCCCTCCACCCTCTGGCTGTGAGGCTGCTCATGACTTTGCCCCAGAGAAGCTGAGCACCTTTAGCCCAGCCCCAGGCTTGGCAGGAAGCTCGGCACCAGGCAGGTGGTGGGCACTCGATGCATGTGGGTGAATGGTCTTGTGGGAACAGCATCTTCCTCCCGCTGCCCAGAGCTGCATGTGCCTCAGCAGCTGCCCCGTTGTCTCACCAACCTCTCCCCACCCAAGGCTCCTGTCCCCAGTCTGCAGCTCTGCTCGCGGTTCCTTCCCTGAGCCTCTGGCCTGTGTCTGGGGCCCGCCACTTCCCAGACGCCTGTGATATGGACTTGCCCCTCTGGGCACCCAGGCGCCACTTCCTGTGGATCCCCCTTTCTGCACTCTCCTGACGGGACAGCCTTGTCATTTACTTGGGGCAAACTGCATTTATCAGCGACAACTGTACTGTGAGCTGCAACCAGCTGGTGTCTAGGTCTTAGGGTACTTCGGTCTTCACAAAGCTGGCTCGGGGGCAAAACACGCCAACGTCGCCTGGTTCTGCACGGCGTCAGAATGAGGCCATTTCCAGAAAAAGCAACTGAGAGAAAGAGGTAACGGCCAGAAGTGGTGAAAATAAATCATCAACAAATGGCCGTTCACAATAGCATCTTTAATAAGAAAATACTTAGGAATAAAGTTAACAAGTGAAGGGTGAGACTTGTAGGATAAAAATCTTGCCGAGATTAATTAAAGAAGGTCTAAATAAATGGGGAGACGTTTCATGTTCAAGGGCTAGAAGACTCCATATTGTCAAGTTGGCAACTCTTCCCAAATTGATCTACAGATTACATGCAATCCCTATCAATATCTCAACAAGGTTTCTTAGAGAAAGTGACAAACTGACCCTAAAATTTACATGGAAATTCAAAGGACCAAGAATATGCCAATTTTGAAAAAGAACAAAGTTGGAGGACTTAACCCAACCAATTTAAAAACATTATACGAAGCCACAGTAATCAAGACAGTGTGATGTTGGGGCATGTAGGTCAATGGAAGGAAACTGAGAGTCCTAAAATAAGCCATTAAATGTATGGTGAATTGATTTTCAACAAAGATGCCAAGACAATTCAATGAGGAAAGGACAATCTTGTCAACAAACAGTGTTATCCCCGTGAAGTCAAACACACACCTCACGCCATACACAAAAATTAACTCACAATGGATCAAAGTCTTAAACGTAAGAAGTAAAACTCTAAAACCTCCAGAAGAAAGCAAAAGAATAAATCTTCAAGACCGTGCGTTCGGCAAAGAGTTCTTAGAGAAGCTACCAAAAACATGACCCATTAAAGAAAAAATATCAGGAATTCTACCTTATCAAAATTCAAAACTTTTGTTTCAAAGGACCCCATTAAGACAATGAAGAGACAAGCCATAGACGGGGAGGAGAGATTTATAAACCGCATTCTGTGAAAGGTCTTGTATCCAGAGTATGTCAGGAACACTTATAATTTAATAAGAAGACAAACAGCCAATTAAAAAAATGGGCCAAGACTTGGGTAGACATTTCACTGAAGAAAATATATCAATGGCTAATTAGGTAATAATAACATGCTCAAATGTTCAACTAATGACACTAGTTATTAGATAAATGCAAACTAAAATCTGGAAAGGAGATCCCAATACACACCCCCTTGAATGTCTATAATTTTTTTTGAATGTCTGTATATTTTTTAAAATAATACCGTAAGGATGCAGAGAAACCTGAAATCTCATATCTATATCTAGATCTAGATACGTAGGAATGTAAGATGGTAGGTGCAATCATTTTGTCAAAACAGGGTGGCAGTTTTTTAAAAAGCTCAACGTAAACTTACGGTAAGACCAGCAATTCCATATTCCCAGGAATCTCTGCAAGAGAAATAAAAAACATACATGCACCTAACGAGTCACGGACCAATGTTTGCAGTGGCATTATTCACACTAACCAAAACATGGAAACAACCCACACGGCCATCCACGGGTGAGCGGATACGTGAATGTGGTTATCCGTCCAATGGAATGCTACTCGGCCGTGAAAAGGACGGCCTACTGATACACACTACACATGAATGAACCTCAACTCTATTTTACTAAGAAGCCAGATGCAGAAGACCACATGCCCCAGGGCTCTCTTTATAGGAAATGGCCACAAAAGGCAAATTTATAAAAACAAAAACCAGACCGGTGAAGGTCTAGGACACCATGTGAGTGCGTTGCTGCAAACACAAGGGCACTTTGAGGGGATGGAAATGTTCTAAAACAGGACTGTAGTGATAACGGCACAACTCTAAAAGTTTACTAAGAATCATTGTGTTGTACTCTTAAAAACGATTGACTTTTGTTGTCAATTATACCTCGGGAAAACGATTTACTTAAAACATAACTTATTCAGAACTCTGTGCCCCACAGGGATGGCTAAATGAAGAAGATGAGAAGTAAGGAACCCAGTTCTCTCCCTTCTCCTACTCTGCTGGCTCTCATTTGCTTCGGAGAAAAGAGACAGGGGCTGGAGAGCGGCGTCAGGGATTTGCCCCAGACTTAGCAAGAAGGCGAATGGCCAGGCCCCGCCCCCTCCTCCCCCCCCCCTTCTCCCATGCCTCACTTCCACCCAAATACACTGGCCTTCTTTTGAGACTTCAGAGCGGCAAGGTCCTTCCCACCTCAAGGCTTCAGCCTGTGCTAGCACCCCTGCCAGGGGCACATCTCTCTCCCTGTCTAGCTCTACTCAACCTTCAAACCTCAGCTCAGTTGTCTCTTCCTTAGGAACGTCTTCCGTGACTGCCTGAGCCGGGGCCGGATCCTTCTATACATTAATATCATAGACCTGATTATATCTTTCTCCTTTATATAACTTACCACAGGAGCCACTCTGCATTTAGTTGAGACACCATTTGATTCGTGTTAGTCCAGCCCTCGTGAAGACAGGGACCGTATCCGCTTTGCTCACCATTATCCCTGAGGGCTCAGCACAGTGCTCGGCACATAATAGATGCTCACTTAATTGTTACACGACTTGCCAAAAGTTAAAATTCTAAACTTCCAAAGATCAAGAGATTGTAGCATTCGATACTTTCTGTCATTTTGATATATGATAATCCATCGCATTATGTAATTACTATGTTCCCAAAATAGTTCATATGTCAAAGAGCCAAACAACTACAAAACACTCGTGAAACCTCAGCCTGCAATTTGCATTTTTATCCTTTGAAGGAGTTTTTTCCCCCTCTTTAGTCAGGCTAAACAAGGAAAAACGAAAGAATTATACAAATTGCCAATAGCAGAATGATCATTGCTATTGGTTCCATTGACCTAAGAAAAGATGCTAAAAGAATAATAAGGGAACCAAGGGAAGTAATAAGTGCACAGATTTGATGACTTATATGAAATGGATTGATTTCTTGAAAAACAAACTACTAAAACTCACAGAAAGACAAATAATCTGAATAGCGATGTATTTATTAAAGAAATTGAATCAATAATTATTTCTAAATCTTCCCCCCCAAAAAAGAAAACACCAAACCCAGATGGCTTCACTGATTAATTCCACTGCATGTTGAAGGGAGAAGTAGTACCAGTTCTTCCCAATCTCTTCCAGAAAATAGAGGCTGAAGGAATATGTCCAAACTCATTCTATAGGGCCAATATTATCTGAATACTTAAGGCTGATAAAAATACTATAACAAAAGAAAACCACAGACCAATATCTCTTTTAATACAGATGCAAAAGTATCAAGAAAATAGTATCAAATCAAATATAACAATGTATAATAAGAATTATAAGGGACAATCATGTGGGCTTTATTCCAAGTATGCAGGCATAGTTCGACATTTGAAAATCAGTATAATCCACCATAATAAAAGATGAAAGAAGAAAAATCGTATGATCACACAAACTGATACCGAAAAAGCATTTGACAAAATCCAATGCCTATCCATCATTACCCCTTTGTCGGGGGTGAGGTCGCCCCTAGGTCTTTTAGTCCAGTAACACAAATGGCCTGGATGAGTGAGTGCAGGTGCATCCACGGAGGTTCCCAGTCATGGAGGGAACAGTGGGAGCCCTAACTTTGAGAAATTAAGTCTGAGGCACCTTTGAGATGTGCGGTTGTGTATGATGAGGAAACCGATCTGTTTACCATCTCTGTGTTTTTGTCTTGTCCAGAATGTCATGTAAACGGAATCAGAGTGTAGCCTTTTGAGACAAACTTCTTCCATTTAGCGATACATATTTCAAAGTCACTCATATTTTTCTGTGTCTTGATGGCCCATTTATTTCCATCATTGCATACTGTCCCATCGTCTGGGCAAAGCCCAGTCTGGTTACCTACCCCTCTACTGAACGACACCTTGGTTGCTTAAAGTTTTGGGCAATTGTGAACAAAGTCGCTATAAATATTTGTATGAATGTTGTGTGGATGTGTGTGTGGTTATTGTTTTCAGATCATTTGGGGAACTACCTAGGAGTGTGCCTATCAGATCATATAGTAAGACTATGTTTAGCTTTGTGAAAAACTGCTAAACTCCCTTCTAAAGAGGCAGTACCATTTTGCATTCCCACCGGCAGTGAGTGAGAGTTCCCATTGCTCTATATTCTGGCCAGGAACTGGCACCATTAATTTCTTTTTAATTTTGGCTTTTTATATAGGTATGTAATATTATCTCCGTGGTTGTGTTCATTCACAGTTCCCCGGTGACAGATGATGAGCATTTCTTCATATGCCCTCTCACACTGTGTATCTTCTTTAGTGGTGTCTCTGCTCAGATCTTTTGCTCATTTTTTAACTTGGCCTGTTTGTGTTCTCACTGCTGAGTTTTAAGAGTTTCCTGTGTAGTTTGTATGCAAATCCTTTACCAGCTACGAGTTTTGCAAATATTCTCTTCCTGTGTCTACCTTACATTTTCAGTTTTTTAAAAACAGTATCCTCCTCACAGCAAACATTTTCAATTTTAATTCAACTTGTCAATTGTTTTCCACGGAAGGTGCTTTTGGTATTTCATCTGTAAACTTGAAGCCAAACCCAAGGTTACCTAGTTTGTTTTCTCCTGTGTTTTGCTCTAGAAGTTTTATAGTTTTGCATTTTATATTTAGGCTTATGACTAATTTTGAATCTCTTTTTGTGAAAGATATAAAGTCCATGCCTGGGTTCTTTCTTTCTTTCTTTCTTTCTTTCTTTCTTTCTTTCTTTTTTTTTTTTTGGCATATGGATGCCCGATTGTTCTAGCACCATTTGATGAAAAGCCTATTCTTTATCCATTGATTTGTTTTGCTCCTTTGTAAAAATCGGTCAACTGTATTTATGTAGGTCTATTTCTGGGCTCTACATTCTGTTCCACTGATCTATGTATCTAATTTTCACTCTCTTAGTAACTGTCGCTTTACTGCGAGCCTTGAAATCAGATAGCGTGAATCCTCCAAATTTGTTCTTTTTCACTATTGTGCTGGCCATTCTAGGTCCTTTGCCCTTCCATATGAATTTTAGAATCTGTTGGCCAATAGCTACAAAATAACTTGCTGGGATTTTCATTGGTCTTGCACTGAGCCTGTATACCAAGTTCAGAAGAATCGACACCTTAACAGCATTGGGCTTTTAATCCACGAACATGGGCTATCTCTTTTATTTAAAGAAATTCTTTTATCATTTTAAAGCTTTTCTGTTCAAAGACCCTGTACATATTTTGTTAGATTTATACCTAAGTACTTCAGTTTTTTGGATGTTGTCAATGGTGTATAAAAAATATTTCATATTTTGATTGTTCCTTGATAGTAGATAGAAAAGCAATAGACGTCTGTATATTGAACTTATATCCTATGGTTCTGCTATACTAATTCTATACTAATTAGTTCTAACAGGGTTTTTGAGAATCTAGGGGCTTTTCTCCAAACCCCAATGACCCTGTCTCCTAAGTGTCTCCTAAGCCGCCTGCTTTACAGCTTTCTCTCTGAGTTCACTTGCCTAAATCCAGCTCCGGCACCTCTTATCCACACGACTGTGTCACCTCTTATCCACACGACTGTGTCACAACTGGCATCCCTGCTTTCTCTCTGACCAACCCCACCCCATTCCATTCCCCATCCATTGGCCATTGTGATGTTGGGAAAGGAGCTGTGATCACAGCATCCTGCCCATCAAGGATACTTCCATGTTTCCCTTAAGTCAAAATATCTCTCTACGGTCTCTAAAGCCTCACAGGGTCCATCTGTCTTAGTCAACTCACAACATGATCTCTCTCTCTCTCTCTCTCTCTACCTTGGGCTCTGGCCTCACTGGCCTTCCTCAGATGAGTGCGATTTGAGTGGTGTTGTCAATGTTTCTGGACTATGTCATGCTCCATCGCACCACAGGGCCTTTGCACATGCAGTCCCCTCCTCCACGGCAGGCATGGTGACACCGGCATCCATGTCAGCCGCATGCAGTGCTTAGTGGCCCAAACCCGCTCCCCTGCAGGAAAATAAATAAAGGAAGAGAAAGCTATCACTGCAGCACTGCCCCAGGGATTCACAACCCCCAAACAGCAGAGGTATAAACAGGTTCTAAAATAAGGAGGACAACTCAAGGGTGACATAAGGACAGGGTGTAGATCGGCTAGGCTCCTGAGAGCTCTAAATAGGCATTATTCACTCCTCACCTGCCTCCTCTGGGTGTCCCCAGGACTCGTTTTCACTAATGCCTTTTTATGGTAGCTTCGAAGACCATCATGTCAATATCTTATCCAATGTTTCTCAAGAAGTTCCACTTTCGTGGAGTATGGCCAGTGGCGGTGGAAGGGGGCAGAGCAGCTGTCCCCCTCCGGTCCCTCTGCCACCCTTCTGTCTGTAGTCAAGCCCCTCCTGGCTGCCTTCAGGATGTCAGAGAGAAAGGCAGCTGGCCATTCATTACAGCTGCGAGAACAGAAGTTACTAGGTAACTACTGCCTGTGGGGAAAGAGCTGAGCCCTGCTCAGATCTGTGCAGAAGTGATGAGGTGTTTCAAGGAGAGAAGGGGGTAAGGGGGTTTGTGGGAGATGGCAGGCACTCAAGCAGAGTCAGGGAAGTGAAGAACGGGAAGGAAGGGGGTGTCTGTGAACCCCATCTAGGTGTGTTAACTGACATTTATCCAAGCTGGGCTCCTACCCTCCTTCCAAAGCTGGGAGGCAGGGGCCCTACCTTCAGGTGTTGGCTGGATCAAAACTGACTTCTCTGGGCGGCCTTGAGTTCTCTCAGGCAGGCTCTTTAAGAAGGGTCAGAGTCACATCCTAGGGATGTGGCCTTGAGCTCTTAGAAAATATGTCAGCGTTTATTCAAGTCTTTACAGGCCGAGGGTGAGGGAGGGCTCAGAGGAGCCTGGCTAGCTGGGTCAAGGTCAGAGTCTTTGTCTTTCTTCATTCTGAGCCTCGCTTCAATGCGCTTACGATGCTTAGGATGTGGCTACATTTCCTGTGGCATCGACTGCCCTGGTGAAGTTCTTAAAAGCCTCCTCTGTGAGTCGATGGTGCATTTTCCTTGCAACATGGATCTGACTCATTTTTGTTCCCCGACAGGGCCAAGCACGGTGTCCCACTCTTCGTGGGAACTCAAAAAAGAGACTGGTTGAACTGCACAGAACTTGAAACAGAAATTGAGCCTGTGTTGAAGGGTTGCATCAGAGCGTGAAAAAGTAACATGTTGATAAATAAAAATCATTTTCTGTGGGCCCCTGGAGAGTGCAGCCTTTCAAGAAAGGCTTTGGGCAAATCATTCCGTGAAGTGTGGAATTACTTTCTAGTGTAAATAGTCTCTGCTTGTAAGGCTGGTTCACACACGTGTAAATTATAGAGATAATATATGATTTTTGTAGAAAGAAAATGGGGGGGGCGCAGAGAGAGAGAGAGAAAAGAATAGGTGGTTGGATATATGAGCCTGGAGCTCAGAGAGAGGTCCAGCGTGAGATGTACATTTGGGACCATAAATATGTGAGTGGCATATAAAGGCCACGAGTCTGATGAGGCCCCAAGGGACTGAGGGAGGATAAGAAGGAGAGGACCAAGGGCAGAGGCCAGGGGACAGTACACAGTTTACAAGTTGAAGAGCCCCCCCCCCCCAAAAAAGAGTCAGCCAAGAAGACAGAGAAGGAGCAGCCAGGGAGGTAGTGGGAACCAGGAAAAGTGGGATCCCAGGAGCAGAGAGAAGGGAGGGCTTCTGAGGGTGGTGAGCAGCTATGCCAAACACTGATAGGTAAAGTGTCACTGAAAGTTGACAGTTGGGTTCATCAAGGCACAGGTAACCGGTGACCTTGATGAGGGCAGGTCTGGTGGAGAGTGAGGGGCTGAGGTCCAGTTCGAGTGGAAGGAAGGAGGGGAATTGGTGGCCCTTGCTCTACTGCGGAGGAAAGCAAAGGCAGCAGAGAAGCGTGACACTGACTTGTGTTTATTCTGGGAGATTGCAGGGTTAATGCTGGGGTCGCACACCAACGGGAATGACCCAGAAGAGATGGGAACAGTGATGGTGTGGGCAACAGGGGAAGGATCTCGGGCACAAAGGGCCCTGGACGAGGCTGGAGAGCTCGTGTGGGCACAGGGTCTCAACATATGAGGAACTTCCCTGAGGCTCTGCCGATAGAGGTGCACACCCCTCCAGATAGTTATCTGTGTATAAACCAAGATTATTAAAATATTAGCATGCTGTTCGTATTTTTCAGCAACCTACTTTCTCTATCCCAAAACATGCCATGGATATTCTCCAAAGTCGGAGCACAGAGGTCAAACTCAATCATTTTAATGGCTGTTTGGTTTTCAATGGTGTGGACATGCCATAGTTTAAGTAACCCATCTCCTCCTGATGGACAGTTAGATTTCTCCAATTTTTGTTATTACTAACAGCATTGTCATGAAGATCCTCGCATGGCTTTGTATTCTGGACTATTTCAGAATGATCGACCCCTGGAAGTTAAGTGGCTGGGACAAAGGGCAGGTGCATTTTTGCCCTTTTTTGATAGACGCCTGCTCAAATGTCATCCACTACGGTTGCCCCCCAGGAACATCCCACCAGCAGGACATGAGAGAGAAGCTGTCACATGGGCCAGGGGGTTGGATTGGGTGTGGACTTTTCAGAGCAGACTTGAGGAAGTGGTTCCGCCTAAAAGTGGTGTCGGGACCATAAGGGGTGAACCAGCGCAGCTCCCCCCACCCCGGGCTGCTCCGGGGCTGGGAAGACAGAGGACTGGACACAGGGGAGAGAGTAGGGGCAGCAGCACAGAGCTGGGGAGCGGTGGGTGCCCTGGGGCAGGGAGTGGGGGTCTGGTTGGCCCTGCAAACCGCTCCTGTGGGCCCCCAGCAAGGGGTCGGCCTCCCCCTGCCCGATCACAACAACAGAGCCCTGCGGGTGCAGGGAGGTAACAAACAGGAAAATGAGGCTGTCGGTGTTGGGGCAGCGACAGCAGGCTGCCCACTGACAGTCACCTCTTCTTCTTCCCTACTGACAAATCCCCCTCTTGTTCGCGGACAACAATTTCCCAGCTTAACAACCTTACGCTCTCCCCACCCCACCAACCAGTCAGTCCTGTGACATAGCTCGGGGCCACCAGACGGGGCAGAGGTTGTCACGGGGCATCGGTCAGGCTCGCCAGGGACCCCGAGCTGCCCGTCCTGAAAGGGACCCCTCGGCCCAGGTGGAGCAGCCACGCTGTGACCTCAGGGCCCATCCGCACACGCTGAGGACACTGAGGGGAAACCAAGGAGGAGGCCAGGCCCTGGGGCATCTTGGAGCTGCTGGGCCTTCCCCAGGGCCCGGCCTCCTCAGGAAGAAAACCTGATCTGTTTGCACCTGTCGGTCAGGCCCCCCTGACTCTGCGGAATGCCATCGCTAACCGTGCCAGCGGCCGTGTGCGGTGACAGGGCACCAGACTGGCCTCCGGGAAACCTGCCCGCCCCTCTTCGCCAGCGGCCAGCTGCCAGGGGCCCAGGGACCCAGCCCTCCCCCACCGGTTCCCAGGGCAGCACTCCCAGAACGCCAGCCGCGCGGGAACAAGGGAGGAGAGCGTGCCATGAACTCTGAAGGCTCTGTCCCGGGAGGCGGGGAGGCGGGGCTGGTCCCAGCTCGGATGGGGCAGCCGCTGACCGTGGACAGCCCGCAGCTGTTCTCTGGCCCTGTGCCATTCAGTAGAAAGTGGATGGATACGCCTTGCACGGGGCCATGCTGTTCAGGGGAGAGAGGTCGTCAGCGTGTAAGTATTGACTTCAGGATGGTGGACGGGCCCACGCGGCTGACCACGGCTCAGGGCTGGTGCAGGCAGTGGGCAGGGGTGTGGTGGGAGAGCACTCCACTGGGAACTGGGAGCCCTTCCCCTGCATCACTCTGCCTGCTTTGGAATGCCCCTCCTCTCCTGGGCCTCAGTTTCCTCCCCTGTAACGTGCAGGGCTTGGGCTGGATGACCACGAATGGCCTCATCCTCTCTCATACTATTAGAGCTAATTTGGTGCTTGCACAGACCAGCAGGGAGGCAGGCCCGGGTGGCAGAGGTTGGGGTCAGCTCTGTAATCAGGAGTGTGAAGTGTGAAGAGCCCCGGGATCCTCAGAGAGAGAGAGAGAGAGAGAAAGAGAGAGAGAGAGAGGTCTCCAGCAGGGCCCAGCTTGACACAGCTATTGAGACTGCCTATGTAGAGCAGGGGATAGAAGGGGCAGGGGCTGATGTGGGACCTCCTTCCCTCCTCACCCAGGGCAGGTGGACTCTGGGCCATGCTGGCTGCCCTGCCTGGCTTGAGTGAGAGTGAGGCTTGCCTTCCAGAGAGTTCTCTGTAATGCAGCAGCTCTGAGCAGATAGACACTCCTGGACGAGCTCTGTCTGGGAAGACCTAGGTCTTCTACTAATGAGCTACATGATCTTGAAACAGTCGCTTAGCCTCTCTGGGTCTCTATTGCCTGATCTAGAAACTCAATGAGAGGCGCCCAGGTGGCTCAGTCAGTTAAGCGTCCAACTTTGGCTCAGGTCATGATCTCACGGTTCATGAGTTCGAGCCCCAAATCAGGCTCTCTGCTGTCAGCACAGAGTCTGCTTCAGAACCTGTGGACGTGAAGCTTGTCTCCCCCATGGTTCATACATTTGCTTTTCTTGTCTTCCACCCTAAGCCCCGTGGAAACTATCTGTGGGCTATTGCCATCCAGTTCCCAGCACCCCTTTACTAGTACAGCTGTGCCCAGAACTTCCCCCTCCCCTACTTTCAGCCCATCCCAGGATCAGGCTGGGTCAGTCTTGCCCTCCATCCCCCATTGGACTGACCCAATCCCCACATTCCCACTCGCTGACCTTCCGGACTGGCTCAAGTGTCAGGATGTGGCCCCTGGAGCCAACAGGCGTCAGCCCAAGGCTTTGGATCAGGTGTTGGGGAAGCTCTCTCTTCTCTGCTGGACTCTGGTCTGGATGGAAAACCATCTGACCCCCAAGAAGAGGACCTCAGCACGGCCTCGTGATAGGGGAGAGATGCTAAAAGCCACAAAGGAGGCCCTAGGGGCATCATCTGAGCCACCGCATCAAGGTCTTACTCAAGGCCCCTCCACACATACCTGAGCTTTTCAGTGACACAAAACCAGGAAGTCCCTTCTGAGCTCGGGCCAGGCTGCCCTGACGTTCCCGTCACGGGAAATGGAAGAGCCTAATGGCCGCCTCCCCTCCAGCACCTAAGTCTCCAAGCTGAGACCAGCACAAAACTTTGCTGCCTCAGCTTCTCCCCACGGGGGTGTGAGTTAAATTCGTCTCCTGCTGCCCCTTTTCTCCATTCTCTTCCCTCCCACAGAGGAAGCTGCAGAAACCACCGTAATGGCATCTCCCAGGGCCAG
>JAQQST010001136.1:0-13403 GCA_028646485.1 Cryptoprocta ferox | reverse complement strand
AAGAAAAGAAAGAAGAGAAGAAAAGAGAGAAGAAAAAGAAACAAAAAAAAAAAGAAGAAGAAAAAAAAAAAAACAAGGTGTGGACAGAGACAGCAAAAGTCTGAAGGCAGTCCAAAAGCATATAACCAGCCAAGAGGAGAGATAAGAATATGCTACGGGATATATATCTGGATGGCAGCAGAAAAGAAGGAGAAGCAAAGAAAAAAGGAAAGAAAAAAAAAGAAAAAAAAAAAGACAACTCCCCTGTGCGGATGGGCGTGATCTGGCGTCCCGTCAGGTCTCGGGGGCTGCTCTCTCCGAGGTCCCGCCTTGGTGGTTGCGGGGAGAAGTATGGCGCCGCCTCAAAGTTTTGCCGGAACCAAGCGTTGCAACCGCCCTTCTGAGTCCAATCTCCCTGTGCCGCGGGCGAGCCAAACTGTATTCTCCAAGCTCCGCCTCACTTCCAAATCCCAGTCCGTGCAGTTCAACACCGTCACCGGGGATGAGATGCGTTCCCGCTGGCAGCTGGCCTCCCGGCCGGCTTGCACTACCCTTTTCGAGGAGCCGCCGCTGCCGCCGCCACCGCCACTGCCGCTTTTCAAGGCTCCCGCTGCCGCTGGGCCCAAGGAAGAACTCGCTGGCCAGATGGGACGGATTTCTCTCCCGGCGCTCAGCAGATATATATGGGGAGACGGGCGAGTTTTTCTAGGTGCGTTTTCCGTCTCTCTTTCTCTTCCCCTGGTCTCTCCGGGGCACAGCGCGCTCTCCCTGTGTTGGGCTCCGGGGCTCCTTTCCCCTTTACCACCGGGACGCGCCCGTCCTGTAATTTCCCAGATCACAGTCACTCACTCAGGCATCTTTGAGGTTGTCTTCTTTCTGGTGTCTGTTTCTTCTTTCCCCCACTTGCAAATCCAAGTTTTATCCCTTCAGTCCTTCTCAGTTCAATCCATGTGGGCGTGCGCGGATTACAGAGCTCCCTGCTTCTCCACCATCTTGTCCTGTCTCCAGAAGTAACTTTCTATACAGTTGTTCTTTAGTATATCTAAAGAGAAAAAATATGTTGTATATTTATGCTAATCATTTCCAAGATAGAGGATAGCTTACCCAATAAATATCTATATAACCTAGAACCATGTTCCTCTTCAATTCTTTCTTATAAAAGTAGTTGTGAAAGGTCTCTCTAAAATTTCATTTTTAAGAAAATTCATTCTAGGGTTATGAGCTCTTTGGTGGAATTCCAGTAGCTGTTTGTCGGGCTCATGAGTTGAAAAAGGGCACCATCTTATATCATTTTCTGCATTACTGAAAGTTCTTCACAGTTTGGGGAGTAGCAGTGGCCAGATGATAAGCACACTTCAGCCAGGAAACTTCATTACTTCTAAAAATAACTGAACTCATGCTCTACTTTCTGGTAGTTTATGGCTGTCAATGACTCAGAGGCACAAATACTCCAGAAACAGAGTTCCCTGGCACAAATAATAATCATTCTTATCTAGCTAACATAATCTTTAGTCATCAAGAATTATATCTATATTCTTTTTCTTATTTATCACTTTGTTAGGATTTTTAGGAATGCATACTTGAAAATTCACTTGTCTCTGGAACAAGAATGCAGATTTAAGTAGGGCCACTTACCATTCCAGACCCATGGCAGACAAAAATAAAAGCTTATGCAACTCCTTCCTACTCACTACAACTCTCTTCAGGCAGTTACCATGGTCATTTGATTAGAGGTGGTTTAATAGTTCATTCATTTGACAAATATTTATTAAGCATATACTATATGCCATGTTGTGCTCTATGAGAAAAAAAATCAATTTGTTCTTTTGGCCATTGTCTAAATTTATTCTGTGGTTGCCAGGCACCCTGAATCTTTTCTAGTTCATAAAGAAATCAATCCGTTCCATTTGCACCCTGGAGCTTAAACAATTTCAGGTTTCCATGACCTCTACTATAGTGGAAGATCCCACCTTATTCTGGGGCCTAGGATAACAAGTAAAAGTCAAAGGGGTAAAGAATAGATAGACTTAGCAACACCCAGAACACATTTTTTCTTGACCTGTATGACTTTTATGCCTTCAACTAAGTGCATGGGAATGGTTGACATGAATCAAAGGCATTCGTTTCATGAGTAATTTAGCAGTAATGACTCCTATCCTTGAAGATTGGGTGACATCTTTAATCATTAGAAACCTAATAATACATTTGCCCACTATGTTCAATCTTCCTCGTTTAGGCATCCTTGGTTTTCAGCCTCATGCCAGACTGGATATGCTTTAGACTTACTAGTGACAGTTCAAATAAAGTGTCAGTATACACATTTCTTTAAAAAACACAGTTGAAGCAAAGACTGGGCTTTTGGCAGAGGGTGTCAGACAATCAATCTGACTGTTCCACATGGTTATGCAGGGCTGTGATTGTGGTGCTAGATGTTTAATATCTGGCCAAAAGCTCTTTAAGGCATGTTGAGAAGAGTCTGGCAAAATTGTTATGGATGCCTGACGGAACTGTTTCCCACTCTTCCTCTAATGAAATGGTAGTGCTGGGGGAATTTTCACAGAGCGATTAGATCATTAAGCATAACTTGCAGCTGGTACTCTGGAGTCAGGAACTTCCAGATGTGTTTTGTACTAAGATGGCAGCCCAGTCTCCACAGAAAAGAGGAGCTAAGTCAATTCTATGCTTTGTAAAAAGCTGGAGTTCCTTGAGTAGTTTCTTTATTGTGTGTTTTCTCTGAATCAAGTGTAAGACATCAGCCAGTCTTGATTTTTACTCATCCATTGTGCAATTTATCAGGCTGAAAAAACACAACAGGGATTTTTTTTTAAAAACTTCTTAAAGTGAAGCTTCCCAGCAGAGACAGTTCAAATAAACATAGATTTCCACTAGGAAGTTGTTTAGGACATCACCTTTGATACTACACTCCAAGGTTTGAGGGTGAATGCTTAAAGATGGTAGATGGACATAGATGTCATTAACAACAGTGTAAGTTTTCTTTATAAAATGGTTCTTACCTTATAAATAGCATGGGTACTGTCTATTTACCTGCAATGGATGGGACACAAAAGTATTATTAATTTTTATGTCTTTTGGTATCATTCCAATCAATGTAGAAATATACTCATTTTCCATTAGGAAAACAAATAGACATAGTTATTGTTTACCTCATCACTATCAACTTATTTCTCCATTTCTCCTTTAATAGCCATATTTCTCTAATGACTTGACTATTTGTACTATATCTACATCCTCACCTCCTATTTATTAATAAGTTTTATATGTGAAAAAATTATTCATGTGTATAATTTTACAATAATTTAGAATAGGACTTACGCTAATGCAAAGCATCTTTATTTTGTCTTCATATTCCTCACCTACCCCACTCTTTTAACTTTTCTTACTTTGAATTATTTTCATGCTTATATTTATATCTGTAAATACCGACTTCCTGGAATTATAGTTGATGATTTAGCTCATTTGTATTATCACCCCTTTTGTCTTCTCCCAATATAGTTGTTATTACTACTTTTAGTTACTTTTTTACTTCCTGATTATATTTTTTAGGATAATTTTCATGAATTAGTTGGCCACAGGCTGTGAATCTATGTCAGGCCTTTAATGTGTACTGACCAGTTTTTCCAGAAACAGTTTGCAAAATTATGAGAATTCTTATGCTAATCATTTCCAAGATAGAAACTTGGAACTCTTCCCAACTCTAATATTAATTTTTAAAACATTAATAAGTTTTAAAACCTTAACAGTTTTACATTCCACTTATAAATATCCTCAATATTATAATGTCTCATAAATAATGTATAGTTGTATATTATATTTTTATTTTCATTGAAGGAGCTAAATCTATTTATGAAAATTGTAATAAAAAATAATAATAAAAATTGTAATACATTTAGTATTTCCTCATTGTTTTCTTCTTTGTTTTTTATAACAAATGTTTCCTCCTTTGTTTTCTTTCTTGGAGATTTGAAAGGTTTTTATCTACTTTTAATTCTATGACCAATTACCTTGAAAGTGTTTAAAAATATATTTATCTTCATCTTTAATACTGTGAAAATGAAGGATAAATATTTCAACTCCTCTTTCTCACCCTTGGAGGATGAGGAAATTATTGTGTTTTTTCTTACCCCAACTTGTCCTTATCCTCCACAGTCCAGCTTCTGTAAGGCATCTTAGAATTTTTAAATTTGATATTTATTTTTGAGACAGAGAGAGTCGGAACGTGAGTGGGGTAGGAGCAGAGAGAGAGGAAGACATAGAATCTGAAGCAGTCTCCAGGCTCTTAATTCTCTCTCAATCACAGAGCCGGACGTGGGACTCAAAACTACAAACCGTGAGAGTATGACCTAAACCAAAATCAGTCACCTAACCAACTGAGCCACCCAGGCGCCTCTAGAATTTTTTCTTGAAAATGATAATTTAAAGATTACTGTTTTTATATTATTTATCTGCTCTTTCAGGAATTATTTTAAGCTTTGAATTTAGTTTTTGTTGCAACTAACAAAACTAGTTAATTTTGTTAAACTAACATGTTACAATAAAATTATTACATCAGCCACTTAGATTTAATTTTATGGTTTCAGTGTTCATTGGAAGGCTTATTAAAAGCATAATTTGGTATTGAATTTTCATTAAATTAAATGCTATCAAATTATATTACATTATAATTTTCATTCAAGTCTTAGCTGGGGAAAACTTCAATTTTTAAGAAATAAAAACCTATGAGTGGATTATACTCTGTGACCATGCACGTATAAGAATGACTTTTTTATTTCTTTATACATATGAATAACAAATTAGTTGTAATTCAGGGTCTCTGGGTGGCTCAGTTGGTTAAACTTCTGACTTCGCCTAAGGTCATGATCTCACGGCTGTGAGTCCGAGCCTTGCATTGGGCTCTGTGCTGACAGCTCAGAGACTGGAGCTTGTTTTCTATTCTGTGTCTCCCTCTCTCTCTCTGCCCTACCCATACTCACTCTCTCTCTCTCAAAAGTAAATAAACATTAAAAGAAAAAAAAATTAGTAGTGATTCAAATTCTTTAGTCAAAAAACTTCCTCCTAAAGCCTCTGTTGATGTCGCTTCGCAGTTTTCTGATATTTAGCAAAGAAGAGGACACTTTCATGGTTTTTGTATATAATTTATAAGATTTTTTCCTCTGTCTTTATAATTCAACGGTATTACAGGAAATATCTTGTGTAGGTGTTTTATCATTACTTTGCCTGGTTCTTTAAATACAAGTTTTTGCATATTCTTTTTGTAGTGATTTCTTCTTTAGATATACCTATAATTCTCATGACCGATTTATCTTCTCTGTCTTTTACTTCTTTATTCCCATTATTTGAATACCTTTGTCCTTTTCCTCTGCATTCTTGGAAAGCTTCTTAGGTTTGTCCTTCATAAGCAAAGATTGTGCTTTTAATCACAATGCTAAACCTCTCTTTTTACTTTCAGTGAAAATTTCAATTCTGCTATTGTCGTTTTGCTTCCTGACAATATTTAGCTCACACACCAGTTTTCATCTCATGACACTTTTTAATCTCATTATTTCGTTTTTTTCTTTTCATAGAGGCACATGTGTTCATCCATGGTTTCTAATCTCTGATGGATATGGAAGGGGATCCCGCATCAGTGTAATCTCCAGGGAGGCCTTGTTCTCACTGGGCCAGCAGGAGTTTTTGCAGGTGAGTCGTGGTTGCAGTTTTAACACCAAAGATTTGAATATTTGATAACTTTGAACAGATATTATCTCTGTTCTAAAACAGAGTTTCTCAACCTTGGCACTATTGGCATTTGGGCCCAATAATTCTTTGTTGGAGGGGATATGCTGTGCATTGTAGGATGTGTAGCAGCACCCCCCACCCAACCCCCAAGATGCCAGTAGCAGGCACTCTGCATGCCCTGCCCCACTCTTTAACTCCCGTATTTCCAGACATTGCCACCCATCCCCTGGAAGCAAAACTATACCTGGTTGAGAACTACTGCTCTGAAGGAACTTTGCAAAGTTAAACTCAATTAAGAAAGAAAAAAGATCGTTAAATAGGATGGAGATCAAAAGAAGTAAATAAATCATGAAAGACATCCTTAAGATTTGAAAGCAGAACTTCTGTTCAACAGAAACAGTTTAGTGTTTCTAAGAATGGCAGTAGGCCATGAATGCTCAAAGTGGGAGATAATTTTGTGAATAATGCAATTAGTCAGATGATTATATGAGAGCTAAGACAGCAAAAGCTGAGAAATAACAGCCAGGTCACTGTTCCTATCTTCAGTGTGGAACTGACATGGACCTAAAAACCAAAAGGGCACCAGTCCTATAGATAAATCAATATTCTGTCCCAGGACAAGTTCTAAGAGCTATACAATACAGTACATTTCAGTGTTTCCAGATACTCTGACAATTAGGGACTGAAAGAAAGAGGTGGGTGGATGTGATTTTTAATGAGCAATGCAACATAATATGACTCATTTATATCATTTGATGCAAGTAGCTGTTTTTTCTAGTCAGAAGTTTTATGTCTTCATAGCAATGTAATCTGAAGCTCACCCTATTTAAAATTGCTTTCACCATCTAGAAGAGAGTTTATTGTTTAAATTCAACCAGACAAACAATATGACACAACTCCTATAATTACATAATTTTTGGCAAGTATTTTGCATTTTCTCCTTTTAAGTTTAAAGGCAGTAATTGGCACAGAATTAATTATACTGTCATTTAAATAAATTTATATCTATATTGGAATGAGTTCAACATGCCACTATGAAATGCATTTTGCCATTGTTTTCCTTACCATTCTTGTTCCGAAAAAAAATGACTAATGTCTTCTGGTAATAGCAATTGCAGGAAAAGATGGTTCACGTAGTAACAGAATCCTTCATGCACAGCACTCGACTTTTTCTGGACAACCTTTGTTTCCCCTTCCAAAGTCTGTTTTGCTTGAATAGTTAATTGTGTGTAAAACGTTGTCCAAATTTTAGATTTGGGGCAAATTAATCAAAACACCACATACTGGTTATTATTCCTCTAATGAGTGCCTACATATTTGTCATCAGCCAGAATTTACATGGGAATGCAAAGAAACTATGAATCTTAAACACTAAAAGGGAATTCAGACAAAATGTTCTTTCCCATTTAAAACTGTATTTTGAATAATGTAAATTGTCAACATTCTTACCATAAATAAAAGCCCTTGCATTTTTGGCAGGCTACAAGACAATGAACCTGAGGAAAAATTCTACGGCTTCCTTTATTCCCTCCTCCTCCCATCAGGAAGCAAAGCCAGGTGGTGCAGGAGTATGAGGCATCAACTCATGAGGTAGTAGTGGAGGTGCTACTGGCTTCTGCTTGCCTGCAAAGTATTTTGGTCTTTGACCAAAAGGTGTATTAAATAGGCCTATTCCCCCACCCTCATCCCCACCCCATATAGTAGAGTTTCTCTTACAGCACCCCTTCCCCATTCCTCTGGGGAGGAGTTGGCCAGGAAAAATACATTCTCAGTTTTGGAGTCAGTTTCTAGCCAAGTCCTTATTGAAGAGCCACACAGTCCTCTGAGCACCTGGGGAGAAGGTTAGAGACCTCTCTATTAATAGCAAATACAGTCTATGATGTGCCTTTGGCTTTTCAATGGCCCTGTGATGACTAGACACAGCCTGCATGATTGAAAAGGCATCTTTTTATCTTAAAATTGAGAATTACTTTTCTCAGAATTACTAGATTCTCATTGTAATGAAAGACTTTTCTTCCATTTTGTTTTTGACAATCGCCAAACATAAGAGTTATTCATGAATAAAATCCAGTAATTCATGAAAACTCAAGAAGCTTCTAGGAGAGAACAGAAAGTCACATGGGAGGGGTGAACTTTTCATTCTCCCTAAGAGATTCCTGCAGGCAGAAACTAAACCCCAGAGTAAAGGGTTTGGCTGAATCATGATGTTTAAGGCTTTTCTGATAGTATTGCAACTATACTTATGAACACTTTTTATTGATTCTAGTCTTTAAGTTTAAAACAAATTTTAATGTTTTTATTTATTTATCATGAGAGAGAGACAGAGAACATGAACAGAGGAGGGACAGAGAGAGACACACAGAATCAGAAGCAGTCTCCAGGCTCTGAGCTCTCATCACAGCCCCAACATGGGGCTCTAACTCACCAACTGTGAGATCATGACCTGCACCAAAGTCAGACACTTAACCAACTGAGCCACCCAGGTGCCCCAAGTCTTTAAATTTTTTTAAATCAAATTTATACATATACATAGTTTAGAGAGCCAATTAGTTCTATAAGATTTCTAATGAAAATCAGCATTTTCCCCCTCACCTCTTACCACTCCTCGTTCTATGCTTAGCCATTCTTAGTTCTTTTAAATGCTCTTTCACATCTTTAGAGACTGCAGAGTATAGTTATTTTCTGATATTGCCAAAAATGTACTTCATGGATTTTTGTCCCCTTACATTCAACTTATTGCTTTTGTAAGGTGTCCAGAAGAAAAAATCCATAAAGGAAGCTCATGACCTTTTTTTCTTTAGTAGTTTTTATTTTGAAACAACAACTGGAAAGGTACTATAACAAAAATTTGCAGATCAATACGTTATCACCGAGTGACCACATAAGCAGCACGAAAAATAGAAAGTTGTACCTCAGAAACTCCCTTTCTAGTCTTCTCAATTATTATTCCTCCCCACCATCTGCATTGGTAGGTGCAACCATGATTTCTATTTTTAGTAATATTAATAAGTAATGATTTTTATTAATAATCTTGCTTTTAAAAAACAGCTTTACTCTCTGATCAATAATTCCCAAGCACTTCTGATTAGTTTGCATGATTTTCAACACATATAAATTTTACAGTATGTGCTTTTCTGTGACTGAATTCATTTATTCAATATTATGCTTATAAGAGTCATGCATGTTATTTTTTATAGCAGTCATTTTTATGACTATACCACAATTTCTTTATCTAATTTGTTGAAGGACATTTGAGTGGTTTGCAATTACATCAATAATAGTATTATGAATATTTTCGCACATTTCTTAGTGCACATGTGTACATATTTCTGTATGTGGTAGATTTATTGCATTAATGGCCCTGATTCTTCACCCCTCCCCATATCTACCACCATCCTCATATAACTTTGTATTGTCCTTTCATTCTGAATCTGCACTCAGTCATGTAACTTACTTTCACTACAGGGATTTTAGCAATAGTAGCATAATTGGGACTTAAAAAGCACTTGTGTTATTGAGCTTCCTAGCCCTTGCTTCTTATGCTATCACCATGAGAATAATGCAAATTTAGTTTAAAATAAGATCCTATTGTCCTATTGCCCCAGCAGAGAGATAGCCCACTTGCCAAACTCATGGGCGAACCCTGCTAAGACCTAAAAATAAGCCCAGTTGAACCCAGCTACATTACTGCCTTGTAAACTTGTGGCTAATCACTGTTTATTGTATATCATCACTGAGGTTTTGTGGTTGTTACTAAGTATTTTTTATGGCAATCGATAACTAACACAGAATGGAATTGCCAAAATCACTCTCCTATCAAAAGTGAATGAGAGTTTCAATTTCTTCATGTCCTCATCAACATTTAGTATTGTCAGTAATTTTAATCTTAGTCATTCTGGTGGGCAAATAGTGATATCTCATTGTGGTTTTAATTTGGTAGTCACTTACTTGATGACTAATGAGATTGAGCACCTTTTTGTGTTTATAGGTCATTTGGATATATTCTTTTGTGAAGTGCCTGCTCAATTTCTCGGTTGCATTGTCTTTTTCTTATTGTTTTTAGGATCTTTAAAACTGTATTCTGTATATGGATATGTTATATAGATATAGAGAGTGGATATATGTATTGCAAATATTTTCTTCTAGTCATGGCTGGCCTTTAAAAAGTTTTAATTTTCTTTATGCTCTAGTTAGGTTTTTCTATTACCAATTCCGAAAAAAAATTGGAAAGTGTTCCTTTTTTTAAATTCTTTGAAGGAATACATTCATGGAGTGCCTGGGTGGCTTAACTGGTTAAGCATCCAACTTCAGTCCGGGTCATAATCTCTGGGTTTGTGAGTTCGAGCCCCACATTGGGTTCTCCACTCTCAGCATGGAGCCTGCTTCATATCTTCTGTCTTCCTCTCTTTCTGTCCCTTCCCTCCATCTCAAAAATAAATAAACATTAAAAAACTTTTTGGGGGGCACCTGAGTGGCTCAGTCGGTTAAGCCTCTGACTTCAGCTCACAGCTTGTGGGTTGGAGCCCCACGTAGGGCTCTGTGCTGACAGCTCAGAGCCTAGAGCCTGCCTTGGATTCTGTGTGTCCTTCTCTCTCTGCCCCTTCCCTGCTCGTGCTCTGTCTCTCTCTCCTTCAAAAACAAATAAACATTTAAAAAAATTTTTTTAAGTTCTCTGAAAGAATACATTCAGATTGTTTTTATTTCTTATATGCTTGTAGAATTTACTGCTAAACATATCCACACTTAGAATTTCATTGTAGAAAATGTTTGAATTTCAAATCCAATTAAAAAATAAAGAGCTACTAAGATTTTCTATTTCTTTTTGTGTTGGTTTTTATCAGTTGTTTTTGTTATAGAAATTTTTAAATTTATTCTAATTTAATATATATAATATATTAATTTAATATAATATATTTAATATAATATATTCTATAATATTAATGTAATAGATTATATTATAATAAATATTATATATTATATTTAATATAATAATTATATATTAATTTATAATAAGTTATATTACAACTTATCACAATATCCTCTTATCATCATCTTATTATATGTAGGATCTGTAAGAGTGTCTCATTTTCCATTTCTGACATTGTTTATTTGTGGCTTCTTTCTTTTTCTTTATCAGTCCTACTAGGAGTTGAGCAATTTTTTTAGAATAAACTTTTTACTTTGTCGATCTTTATTATACCTTTTCTTTTTCATTCATTTCTACTTATCTTTATTAGTTCTATTTATTTATGTTTAAATGTCTTTTTATCACTATGAATAAGCTACACTAAATTTTAGGGGAGACTGAGGGAAAGTGTGTAAAGCATATGGGTGTCTTATGAAAGGGGTTCTACTAAGTAGAAATGTTCCTATGTTTGGCTCTTCTCTTAAATATTTGAGATTCAACATAAAAAGGGATGTTCCAAGAATTAATTAACTTATAATGTATGTACTTAATAAGGAAACTAGAATTAAAGATTATTATTAAACTATTATACATTAACATTTCCAGAAAGAAATACAATAAGCAACAATAAAAACCTTTTTTTTCCTAAAGAAGAAAAATATGACCTAAGAATCTGTCAGAAGCTGATGCCTTCAGATGCTTTCAGTTAAATACAGTTTCATACACATGCACATACCTCTGCCTCCTCCATCCAGTTTCTCAGTGTGCTAATATCTAGGTGTGTTCAAAGAAATAGATCCAAGTGGATGCACATCTAAACATCTATTATACTTGCTTGTTCTCTTTGGTTTATAATGCAATATTACCCCAGTTTTTAGTTTTCTGACTCTCTCTAGAGTTGTTCTTTGTGCCTCATTTTAAAAGATTAGTAAGTTGTCCATCACCTTTTTAAAATGCCACCTTATAGATTCTGAAGGTCATCAGTGATCCATGTGGAAGTCTAGTTTTAGTCAAGTGTCCAGTATTTACTCTCATTCCTTCCTTTTGTTGTCTCAGTGCAAAGGGATGGGGAGACCAGAGTAGAAGCAGAATACTGCTGTCATTATTGTAATTCCTAGCCCTCTTTCACTGGTGATTAAGTTTTCCTGCTTTTCAACCAAAGACCCTTCCAGAAAACAATGCCAATGTGTAGAAATGAAAAAAAAAATCAAACATTGTACATCCACAAACTTTAAGATATTTGCTCAGACCATTAACACAATAAGGAAAAATAAATACAAGATACTTGATATGCAGGCCCAGTTTAACACCTTTAACAACATAATTCAAGTTCTTAACTTATTACTTTATCAATTACTAACTGTTCGAACCCTTTCCTTTATGCTCCAAAGACCTCCTGTTAAGGGAGAGCTAGCTATTCTATGTACTACTTTGCCCCTAAACACTGTTTATTTACATGACATTGCTCTCAGTATGACGTTATTAACATTAAAAGGAGACCTAAAGCTGAGGTAACCTAGAGTGTGAATGCTCAGTTTAATCTCAGTGGTACCTTCTGCTTCATTTGGTTAAATTCTAAATGTGTTTTATTTTTATCTCACACCATTCTATGGTATATATACTAGTTGAACTATATGCTTTTCCCTAAAATTATAATAAACCCATTTTATTTCTATTAACTAGCCAATATATTTTCTCTTACAATAAATATAATACCGTACCATACCATACCATACCATATATACCATACCATACAAACGTCTTTTAATCAATATTGTCCATTTAACAAATTGGTGAAGATAAAGTTTTGGAAGAAGAAGGCTTAGGAAAAATAGTAATAAAGAGTACAGGTATAAGGGTTAATTTTGAAAAGGAAGATGTTTGTCTTCTCTGAGACTGGAAGAAAATTTTATTTGTTATTTTTGATGCTCTTGTTTGAAATAGTCTCATTAGACTAGAACTGAATCGTGACTGTAGGTTCCATTCATGAAAAAAAATTTTTTTTAATGTTGTATTTATTTTTGAGAAAGAGAGAGAGACAGCGTGAACAGGGGAGGGTCAGAGAGAGAGGGACACATAGACAGGATCTGAAGATAGGCTCCAGGCTCATGAGCTAGCTGTCAGCACATAGCCTGACGTGGGGCTCGAACCCACAAACCATGAGATCATGACCTGAGCTGAAGCTGGACGTTCAACTGACTGAGCTACCCAGGTGCCCCTCATTGTAACTGCGACCCAACATAGAATGGAATCTGACCTGGTTAATTTTAGTAAAAATCTTTTCTTTTCATGTTGTATTTTAACCAAATTATCCCATGGAATGCCCTTTGGGATAGGTTGTGACTAGTTGTCATGCTTTCAACACAGACTCACTATGTGATTAATTTAGCAACAACCCCTGACATCTTTGAAGACATCTAAACTTGTTAATATAAAAAGATCTGCATTTTAAGACTCTTTGGGGGGACTACACCATAAAACAAAGCACTCCACATGAAAGTTTATGACATTGGCAAAATAATGATTTTAAAAGCAATAATTCATCAGGAAGATAGTGAAGTTATGAAGCAATGGAGAAGCATATTCTTTTCAATTAGAACATGATTGCTGTATCACTTTTTTTTATATTAAAGATAATTTAATTGGTCTCAGGATACAACATTATTTCCCACAATTCTATGTGTAAAACACTTTTTTTTTTTAACTTTATAGTTTATTGTCAGGTTGGTTTCCATATAACACCCAGTGCTCTTCCCCACAAGTGACCTCCACCAAGACCATC
>JAQQST010001135.1:0-13404 GCA_028646485.1 Cryptoprocta ferox | reverse complement strand
TAAATAGTGTACTGGTGTGAGGTGATAACTTATTGTAGTTTTGATTTGTATTTCCCTGATGATGGGTGATGTTGAACATCTTTCCATGTGTCTGTTAGCCATCTGTATGTCTTCTTTGGAAAAATATCTATTCATGCCTTCTGCCCATTTTTGACAGGATTATTTGTTTTTTGGGTGTTGAGTTTTGTAAGTTCTTTATATATTTTGTATATTAACTCTTTATCAGATATGTCAATTGCAAATATCTTTTCCCATTCGTATTGGTGGGAATGCAAACTGGGGCAGCGACTCTGGAAAACAGTATGGATACTCCTCAGAAAGTTACAAATAGCACTGATCTATTATCCAGCAAGTGCGGTACTGGGTATCTTCACAAAGAATACAAAACTAGTGATTCGAAGGGATACATGCACCCCAATATTAATAGCAGCATTATCAACAATACCTAATTATGGAAAAAGAACAAACAAAAGTCCCTCAACTGATGAATGGATAAAGAAGATGTGTGTATGTGTACACACACACACACACACACACACACACACTGGAATATTACTCAGCCACAAAAAGAATGAAATCTTGCCATTTGCAATGAAGTGAATGGAGCTACAGAATATTATGTTAAGTCAATCAGAGAAAAGACAAATACCATATGATTTCACTTATATGTGGAATTTAAGAAAAATTTTCTTACTAATTTATTAATTGTGTGTGTGTGTACTTTTTACACTAGAGGGTAAATGCTGAGACCTTATTTACCTTGGTCTTATATGTATATATACATACTACATAGAAAAGTTCCTGATACACTGTAGGCACCTAATTAATATTCTCTATCTCTTTAATTATTATCCAGTGTTAACAGTTTTATAAATAACACTACAAGAATCATCATCTTTACCTTCAAATTGTAGGTTTGGAAATTAATTTCTCTACTTTGCTATTCTTTATTGTTCAAATCATTAGTTTAATATCAGATGTCTCCTTTGGATTTATTGCTTGGAGAACTATTAAAGATAAATAATTTTTATTGTTCTAAGAAATATAAAATTAAATAAATTCAATAATGGAATCAATAATGTTTGTAGAATTACACATATATATATGAATGTAATCAATCTTCCCCTAGGTAAAGTAAAAATATATTCTTAAAAAGGTTTTTATTACATAGAAGGTGATTGTTACTAATTATTACTATAGTTAAAACTAAAATCAGGGGCACCTAAATGGTTCAGTCAGTTAAGCATCTGACTCTTGATTTTGGCTCAGGTCATGATCTCATGGATCGTGAGATTTAGCCGACTCCATGCAATTCTCTCTCTCCCTCTCTTCCTGCCTCTCCCTGGCTCTTGGTCTCTTTCTCCCAAAATAAATGAGCATTTAATTTCTAAAATCTAATTTCTACAATGTTAGCACAAATATATTTTATCCAAATAGTTTTATAGAGAGACACATTTTGAAAAATATCTTTAGTAATTAGAATAAATTTTAAAGGAAAGAATGGAGACTGTACTATCTTGATAAACACAAAGTTTTAATCTTCTGAATTTACCAACTATGAAACATAGTAAAAGGCAAATTAAGCTATATGCTTAATTTCTTAAATGGTTTCTTAAAAGGAATTTCAAGAGAAACAGCCATGAAAAGTTGAATGAATCATTTTTTACCCTGTTTCAAATACCAGAAATGATCGTGACTTTGCTTGTCAATTTTAGGTCACTTGGAAAGACTATAGTTGTGGAGTCATAAATTCCCAGAGTGAAACTGCTAAATGATTTAGTAACATGCTTCAAGTGAATTGGCACTTGTCCTAACAACTATCTTTTCAAATATTTGTGAGGGCAAGCTAAGAAATTTTATATTTATCTATTCTTGCTTTTTACAAGCAACTTTCTTGATTATCTATATCCATCCAAATTTATATAATATAATACAATAACCTATATAAATAGTTTTCAAAACATCCATGAGGACACCAGATATTACTGAATGGTGATAACTTTTGTATAAGACATAGAAAAATAATACAGGGAATAGACAGAGCTAATCAGCCATTTTCCCCAGTACTCACACCTTTTCTTTTAAGTGTTATTTCCAATATATATCAAGGTGGGAGGGTAAGGATGAAGTGATATTGTATTACTTTTTGTTCTGGTAAAATTTTTACAAATGTCACCTATCACATTTTGTACTTTGCAATTTTCAATTCTCGTAACTAACTACATAATAACTACAATTCTTAGAATAAAAAAAGAAATTAATAACCAATTAAGTTTTAATACTTTCTAGATTCTTTGGGAACAATAAATATATAATAAGTAAAACGCAACTCAAGCTCTGCCACTTACTGTAGTATATACAACCCTGATTTTGCTAACTCAGAAAATGCAAATATTGTATTGAGAGCATTTTTCATTCACACTTCTGAATGAAATTATTTTCCTCAGTTATCACCTCATAGAATTCAGGCTAATGTATCTACTAGGTCATATTTAAGTATATGATTGAATGTCAGATAATCAATCTAAACAGATAATCACCTTTTAGACATAACAATGTTTAGTGTAGAAGATGGCCAAAACATATAAGTACATATCATTAACTGCGTAGTTGTATCACCAACTGAGCTTTGAGAAATATAGAGCTGTCCTCAAATAGTAAATTCTTAGAAGATCTGTGTGGATCAGTGGTTAAAATCAGGACAGAGAATTTAATATCTAAACATAGTTATTATCTCAATAATGGAAGAATAACAGATTTATCCCAATAAAAAGTATCTGTCACATTTGATTTTTTTCCTTTAAATTTCTTGAATTACACTCAGAGTTGTTTAAAGATAAAATTGCTTACCTTGGAAAAAGATAGGTAGTTGCCCCTCATTGAGTATATTCTAATGAACAGTCTCAATAACCATTTGGCAAATACGCTTCTCAAGAAAAAAATCAGAATTGAAGCAATGGTGGGACAACATAGATTTTATACTATATTACAAACTCAATATTTCTTAATATTATATGGTTATGTGGGAATGCTTCATTTTGCATTATTTACATAATTTACATTAAGTTCTTTTTGTGTGTGTGTGTGTATGTGTTTTTTTTTTTTTTTAATCTATTTTTGAGAGACAGAGAGAGACAGCGCGAGCAGGGGAGGGTCAGAGAGAGAGGGAGATACAGAATCGGAAGCAGGCTCCGGGCTCTGTGCTGACTGACAGCTCAGAGCCCGACGCGGAGCCCGAACCCACGAAGCGTGAGATCATGACCTGAGCCGAAGCCGGACGCTTAACCGACTGAGCCACCCAGGCGCCCCACATTAAGTTCTTTTAAAGAATGATTCTAAATCTAGATACTCTAGAAACAAAAGGTGATGAGTTTTCACTCTCAATTCAAACTGCTTCTAAAAGATGGGCAGAACTATGTTATGAATCTTCTGCATGATAAAGGAATTCATATTACTCTTAGAAGTTATAAAAGTTGAATTACTGTTATTTCAAACCACAGTTGAGCTAAAGTAACACTTTTTTTGATGTAGAATCAGAATGTGATTCATTTAAAATGAGATGAAATCTTAACAGCCTTAAACCTTAGAACTCAGAAGTCTATACTAGAACTTCTAATCTTTTTTAATTTAAAAATTCAATACAATTTTGTGGTAATTATCTTGAAATTGCTAACATGAACTTTTTGAATATTTGAAGCAGTTACCAGTGTGTTTTTAATTAGTTCTGTTTATGTAATGCCATGGTGACACAAGGCTAGTTACATGACTATTTCCTTTGAAATGTGTACATTTTGTATCTAAAACCAAACCATGATCTGTCACACTTTATTTTTTCTGGAAAACTTTTAAATGCAATTTCCTAGTTTTCAGAGATTAATTTAACTTTTAGTTGCATTTTTGGATCCATAGTTTAAATTGCTCCAAAACAACAACATTTAATTTAATTGGGTCATTTTCCTTCCTCTTTTAAAAAAAATAAGATGAAGATAATATAATCTTTGCATCAAATATCAAAATATTTATTTTGATGTGAAAATAAATATGATGTTCCTAAGGCAGTGTGAACATTTTAAAATTCTGTGTGTGTATGTGTGTGTGTGTGTGTGTGTGTGTGTGTGTGTGTGTGTTTCTTAGTATTCATTTACTCTGGTTATAGAAAATTACCATATTTTATTGGAATATAGTAAATTTATATATTTCACTGGCTAATGTAGATCAGAATATTTATAAATCAATTGAGATATAAACAAACCCTTTATGCACTAGCTTGTGACTTCTCCAAGACTTGTCTTTCTTATATATGAAATAGAAGGTCAAATAGTTAATTCCCTAAATGTTATTCTGAAAATAATTATAAAAGTATATGTAATTTTAAATATATGTGTATATATATTACATACTTAACAATTCATTCGATATTTAATTAACTTGCTGAATTCAAATTTATAGTGATGAAATTGTTACACATAGGAAAACAGATAATCTAAATTTACATATATAAATTATCTATAGATAAGCAATCAGAGCTCTCCTGAGATAGTGGTGGAAGAGTAAGAGCGTGCATACATTTCAAAGAGTAATCTGGTAGTATTTGGTGAAATTAAGTCCCTATATCTCATTGCCCTAAAGTTTTGATCCTGTAAAACCTTCACTTGGGTATCTAAGAAAACCTGCACTAAGAAAATCACTAAAGCACTGAAGAAGAGAGTAGTTAGAGGCTTCCTAGGTGCCCACCACTGAAGAGACAGATAGAAAATATGTGATGCATGAGAATTATAGAAAATAATTCAGTGGTTTGAAGCAATTAAATAAATGTTAATACTATTCACCATTATGGAGTATCTAGTTAATAAATATAATAAAATTTATATAAATTCACTAGATAAATTATCTATGAAGAGGCATGTGATCAGGAAATAAGAGGAAAAAGTAATAAAATTAAATAGAAGAGATACCTTGAAAGATAAATGATGATACTAAGAAATATGAAAGACAAAGTTTTTAACACCTATATCACAAAATTAAATAAATTGGATTAAAGTCTCTTGAAGAGTTAAAGGCATTACTCAAAGAGAAATTCAAATCTTAAAAACATAAATTCTGTTTCTGTCAATATACAATAGCATGAATTTGAGTTTTTGGGATGGGGAAGCAAATGAAAGAAGTCCTAAAATTGTGGCAGTTTATTGGTTGAAGAGAATAACCAGTCTATAGTGAACTAATTGGAAACCCAATTGGAGCCCAACAGTAACCACGACTTGAAAAGCTGAAGCTGAAAATATGGCTCAAAGTCAAGGAAAAGGAAGCTTAGAGTTTACAAAGAAATTATATGGAAGAAGAGAGCTGTACAGAAACTGGGCTCTAGAGATTGGCAACATCCCCTTTGAATTTTCTGTTGAATAATAAACATCGTATGCATATGAAATGAACATTCAAGAATCAACCGAAGACATCAGAGTCCAAAAGGGCTAATGTCAAAGCGTACACAGAGCTGAGAATAGTTCATGTGACCCTAAATTTCATAAACCTCATGGTCCCAGAAAATGGCAGCATAATAAAATTGGTATACAAGAACAGCTATTATAATTATTTTATATATGTTAACAAGGTAGAAGATTGAACATGTAATGTAAGGAAAAGGCAAATACAAATAAAAATACAAAAATAAAATCTATTTATTTATTTATTTATTATTTTATTTCAAGTTTTTATTTACTGGGGTGCCAGGGTGGCTCAGTTGGTTGGACACCTGACTCTTGATTTCAGCTCAGGTCATGATGTCACAGTTGTGACACTCTCTCTCTACCCCTCCCCCACTGGCACTAGCGCTCTCTCTCTCTTTCTCTCTGATGTTTAAATAAACATTAAAAAATCAATTTTTATTTATTTTTTATGGAAAGTTTTATTTACTTTATTTGTATATACGAATATCAAGTCAACAGGATAAAAAAGTAAAGTCAGACTAGTGAATAGATTGTGTCTAGAGGATATAAGAAATCATCTAGTATAGCTGTGTGCATTTAGAGCCAAACACATTTCACTGGCAGCCAATGATGGTCATTTCATCTGCAGCTTCTGGGTAGAAGAATCATAAATGCTGAATCCAATGTACATGTAAACAAAAATCCTATGATCTTCCCTGTTTCAGGTTCAGAAATACCAATTTTTCTTACCTTTTACATATGGGTTTTCTTGCATTATTTGTAAATCCACATTGACATGAAAGATTTTTCCATGTTGATGTGTCTTTCATTAGGATGAAGAAATCACTGACTAGGTGAGTAAATTTTATGCTTACAAAGGGGAACATGAAAAATGTGGAGAATATGTTCAGAAAAGCCATTCCAAAATCAATGTAACTGGGCCTATGCTGCTGTGGGTGGGAATATCATTTAGTTAATATATAGTGCAACATTAGTTTCAGAAGTAGAATTTAGTGATTCATAACTTACAACACTCAGTGATCCTCACAACAAATTTATAAAAGTAAAATCGGATTGCCAGCGATGAAAAAGTACAATGTCTGAGAGAGGAAATGAACTTTGGAACTGAATGTGTATTTGACACTGCAGATGAAAAAATGAACGAACTTGAAGATACATAATAAAAGCTATCCAAAATGAAAGACAGGTTGAAACAATAATTAAAAAAACAAAATGAAAGAATGTAGTTATGGGATGACTTCAACAGGCCTAATACATGTGAAATTTCTGCCTTCAAGGAGAAGAGACAAAAGGACTTAGAATATCTGGGTTAATAATGTTTGAACATTTTTCAAATCTGATGAAAACACTCAGCAATCCCTTTGATCTTACTTTCCGTAAGTAACATTATATAGATCCCGTGGTCAGAAAACATGGAATATGGAACCCAAAATATATCAGTCATTGTCTAATCTGTTGGGAATATCAGATAATTTTAGAACCGAATTCGCACTTTAAAAAAACTGTCTCAGTTATTTCCAAATTTAGGTTTTTCAAATTTATATTAATAAATATAATTTCTTTTTTTAATGTTTTATTTATTTTTGAGAGAGAGAAAGACAGCTTGAACAGGGGAGGGTCAGAGAGAGAGGTAGACACAGAATCCGAAGACAGGCTCCAGGCTCTGAACTAGCTGTCAGAACAGAGCTGAACGCGGGGCTCGAACCCACGAATCGTGAGATCATGACCTGAGGCGAAGTTGGATGCTTAACCAACTAAGCCACCCAGGCACCCCAATAAATATACTTTCTAAAAGGATAATCCCAGCCAAATCAATGATTAGAGGGAAATTTATAACACTGAATACATATATTAGAAGACAACACAGATCGCAAATTAATAATCTTAGTTTCCACCTTAGTAAAATAGAAAAAAGAAGATCCAAAATAGAAAAAGTTAAATTCAAAGTAAGCAGAAGAAAACAATGAATAAAAATTAGAGCCAAAGTCAATGAAACTGGAAACAGGAAATCAATAGAGAAAATCAAGAAACCAAAAGCTGGTTATCTGAAAAGATAAGTCAATAAGTTTCTAGGCAGGAGATTTGCAAAAGGCAATTTGTAAAAATATTGCAAAGGAATATTATGAAATCCCTGTGCCCGTAAATTTGATAACTGAGATTAAATAAAGCATTTTTTGAAAGGTGCAATCTGTCAAACCTCACACAAGAAGAAATAAAAGATCTGACTAGCTCTGTATCTTTTAAAGAAATTGAGTACACTTAACTCACCAAAACTGGAAGCACCAGACTCAGATGCATTCACTAATGAATTCTACCAGTTAAGGAAGATATTGTACTAAATCCCTACAATTTCCTTTAGAAGATAGAAGCAAATGGATTACTTTCTAACTCAATCTAGGAGGCATGTTTTACCCTAATACTAAGACCAGAGAAACACATTACGAGAAAAGAAAACTACAGACCATTATCTCCCATGAACACATATGCAAAAATCCTCAATAAAATATTAGCCAACTGAATCCCACAATGTATAGAAATGAATTATATGCCCCAGCCAAGTGTGATTTATTCTTGATATGCAAAGCTATGTCAACATTTAAATATCAAATAATGTAATCTGTCACATCACAAAAGGCTAAAAAAGAAAGATCATATGAACACATCAATAGATGCAGAAAGAGCATTTGACAAAAACAACACTAATTCTAAGAACTCTTAGTAAACTAGGAATATAGTGAAAATTTTTCTCTACTTGATAAAGAATATCTACAAAAAAGCTGGTTAGCTATTAGGTATAGCTAACATTATACCTAATCATGAGAAACTCAAAGCTCCTGCCTTCAAAAATGCAGGTTTGGAAATTGCAGGATACAAAGTGAATATACAAAAGTCAATCATTTTCTTACACAGAGCAATGAACACATGGAATTTGGAATTAAAAACACAACACCCTTTACACTGGCACCTTCCAAAATGAAACACTTAGGAACAAATGTAACAAAATATCTGTAAGATCTACATGAGGAAAAATAAAAGAAAAAAAAACCTGATGAAAGAAATCAAAGAATTAAATGAAGAGATATTCAATGTTCATGGAAAGCAAGAGTCAATATTGACAAGATGACTATTCTTTCCAACTTGATCTATAGATTCTATCAATCCCAATCAAAATACCAGCAAGTTATTTTGTAGATACCAACAAACTGATTTTAAAGTTTATATCTGTAGGCAAACTATCCAGGATAGCCAACACACTATTGAAGGAGAACAACAAAGTTGGAGGACTGATGCTACCTGATTTCATGAGACTTGCCATTAAGTGTAGAGTAATAAAGACCATATGGTATTAGTGAAACTATAAACAAATAGATCAATGGAACCAAATAAAGAGCCCAGAAATATATCCATATAAATACAGGGAACTGATTTTTGAAAAGGAGCAAAGGCAATGCACTGGAGCAAAGAACCTTTACAAATGTTGCTGGAACAACTAAATATCCACATTAAAGAGAGAGAAAGAGAGGGAGAGAGAGAGAATCTAGACACAGACCTTCTCAAAATGGATCACAAATCTGAATGTAAAAATGCAAACTATAAAATTCCTAGGAGATAACATTTAAGAATTCTTAGGTGACTTTGTATGTTACTATTTGCATACCACACAAAAGCACAAATTCATGAAAGAAATAACTGATAGGCTACAGTTCATTCAAATTAAAAACCTCTGTTCTGATAAAGACAATCTCAAGAGAAGGAGTAAACAAGCCACAGACTTAGAGAAAATATTTGCAAAAGTCATATGATAAAGTACTATTATCCAACATATACAAAGAACTCTTAAAGTTCACAATAAGAAAACAAGTCAATTTAGACACTACTATACATCTACCACAATGCCCCAAATCAAAAACAATGACAACATCAAACACTGACAAGGTTGTGGAGAAATAGAAACTCTCATTCACTACTAGAATTGTAAAATGATACAGCTACTGTGGATTATAGTTTGGCAGTTTCTTACAAAGCTAAACATACTCTTACCATATGATCCAGCATTTGCTGGCTTTGGTATTTACCCAAAGGACTTACAAACCTATGTCCACACCAAAGCCTGTCCACAAATGTTTACAGCAGCTTTACTTATAATTGCCAAAACTTGGAAGCAACCAAGATATCCTTCAGTGGGTGAATGGATAAATAAACTGTAGTACATCAAAATAATGGAATATTATCCAGCACTAAGAAGAAATAAACTATCAAGACATGAAAAGATATGGAAGAAACTTAAATGCATATTACTAAGTGAAAGAAGTTGATTTGATAAGGCTATATACTATATAATTACAGCTGCATGACATTATGGATAAGTCAAAATGATAGAGACAATAAAAAGATCAGTGGCTGCTACAGGCTGGTGGTGGGGAAGGATAAATAAACAGAACAAAGAGGAGTTTTAAGGCGCTGAAAATACTCTGTATGATACCATAATGATGGACACGTGTTATCATACATTTGTGTAAACCCACAGAATACACACCACAGACAGTGAAGTTTCATGAATTGTAAAATACTATATCACTCATTCAATAAGTAATTTTGTATAGTGCCTCAAATATAAAATTCATATGTTCTTCTATTTCAAAGATTTTATTTCTTTTCATATTTACTTTCTCTAATGTTTTCTCCCAGCTTTCATTAGCAGTGGCTGCCTATATGAATAGATAGCTGAAAATATCTCCTGACTAGTTGATTAAAATAATTTCAGTGAGTTATGATGGGGCATATAAGTAGGAGATTCTTCATTTTTTAAATAATTTAAGAAAAGGAAAATCATCATTTATTTTAGATTTAAAAATTATACTAGAAAATATTTATGCATAATGTTAAAAAGATTAAATTAGGTAGCTATAAACAAGTGAAAATGAGAGTTACTCATTTAACAATGATCTCAACCCTCTATCCTCCATATTTTAAATGCTTTTCTTTTACAAGACAGGATAATCAACATACTAATACATCAGTGTCATTTGCATAGTTAATGCAATTTCAAGGTTCTAATGTATTACTCATCTTTATTATTTGTCTTATATTGAACAGATCTACTAGCTGTCTTATTACTAATTTTGCATTATATCCTTAGTCATTTACAGTATTTCATAAAACTTTCTCATATTTAATAGATTATAAATCTTAAGAAAAGGCCATGTTGAAACCCCCAAATTTCTATATATCAATTAATAATTATAAGTAGAATATTTCAAAGAAGAGAATGGCAATTTAAAAGTAAGATAATCTAGGGAGAGTGGGGAAATTCATGGAAAATATGAAAAAAATGTTTTTCAAGACTTTAAAAATTACTTTAATTAACGTTTTACTCTCTTGAGTGGACAGTTTATTTGGTATCTGGATTCAAGTTGCCTGACACCTTTACTGCTTAATTTCATTTTGTCAAAATACATATGCCCTTAAGCTATGAAAGCTTTTATATTGGTTAGTTTGAATGACTAACTGAAAAGAGCTGCAGGGTAGGATGTTTAAACCAAAATCAATATTGAGTTGCCTGTTGTTGATAAATAATACTTTGCTGACCTACCCTACTCTGAATGAATTTTTTTTTTTTTTTTTTTTTTTTTTGCTGCTTGGTAAATAAAACACAGGGACTAAAGATACTCACTGTCAAATACCCATTGGCTGCTGGAGGTCATCAGAAAAATGAAGGTAGTCAAAGATATGCTACCAGCTTATGTGCCAGACTAGCAAGACTCCAGATTTAGGTTATGTTTATGTGACATTTATCTAATAAGGAAGGCCAAGCAAAATGATAAATGCCTTTCACTGTGTCTGTGCAGAAATGGGTTTATAAACAAGCACCTGCCATAAATCACAAAAACAGCTTTGTCAAAAGTAACTAGAGACTAGATGCATCTTTATAATTACTTGAGACATCTTGTGTCCTGCTTTCATACCTTCTACTGTGCTCTTAGGTCAACTAGTTTGTCCTGCTTCAAACACGAATTACTTTCATTCCATTTAAAACATGGATTTATGACCAGAATGCTTTTAGTAACTCCTTGACTATTTCATTAGTATTCAGAATATGTCTGGGTACAAGGGTTAGATACCCAATAATAAAGTACCATAGATAAACCTACCATCTCTTCTCAAAATTCCCAGCTCTTTCTTCCCCCACTAGATATGAGTCTTTCCTTTAATACAGTATTTGATCTTTTCACATGTTCATACTAAGATAACGACTTCCAGATTTGAAAAGAGAATGATTTAAAATATTAATGCCTTATTCAAGGTAGTGAAAAAAAAGATTTTATTTGGAAGTTTTAACTATGACAAGAAATAATGAAAGAGTAAAACAAATGAATACTTAGTAATGAAAATGACACAAAAAGGATCAAAATGTTTGTTCATAAAGTATGTTATGTTGAAAAGCAGTATATCAAGTCCTGGCAATTTTTCACTCTACAGTATTATCAACCATCAAGAAATGGTCTGAGTGTAAGAAAATACTCAGTCCACAATAGACGTTCAAAGCATAAAGAATAAAAAATTAGAGAGGACAACAGCCTGAACATAAAAGCAGATTGGATTTGACTTCCTTTAAAAATGTATTTGTGTTTCTTCCTGTGGCTACAATACTTAATTGATGCACAACTGCTCTAATGGTGTACCTTCATATTGGTTTACAAAAGAGCTTTGGAGTAATCATAGAATAGAAAGTGCAGAGCTACACAATAAATGTCTTAGCACTCGGGTCAGCCCATTTAATTTCTCTTTCAAATCCAATTGTTCACCTGCTGTGCTTATTAAATACAAACATACTGTCTGTATTTGAATACACGGTTTGTGTCATTTTGGCACTGTCTACCAACTTCCTTTGCCATTTCTAATGAGAGCTGCCTCTGTCAGAGCAAATCCTAAGAATTTAAATTATGTATACTTTTCTACATGCATTTTTTAAGTTATTTAAATCACCATATAACTGATTTTTAATCATGGTATTGCTACTGGCTAATCAAATTATTATTTTTATAGTAGCTTGAGGAACAACATACATTGCCAAAGAGAACATTTTCAATTAGTCAGGTTAGTGAGTTATGTGAGTTGCTTGGTTATTACGAATAATTACGGATGCTTTTGGATTTCAATACATTTAATGTTTGGATACTCAGATATTTGTTGATAGACTGATACGAATAATTAATATATAAAAACAGACCTTTGTAAAAATCAAAATCATCAAAGGCACTCATTAAAGTCTCTGGAGACTGGTAAAAAGGCTTATATCAAATTCAGAAATATTTATTTAAAAAAACTACTGAAACTTGATAAGAAAAGTAGTAGAAGGCTAGCGCATTCAAACCAGAGCCCACACACATCCCCTCTCCCTCACCGTCACACCTCTGCCTTGTAGGACTCTTCTAGAGGGCTCAGAAGCCAAGTGATAATTCCTTCATCCTCAACTTCCGGAAATCGAAGAGCCATTCTGATGGATTCATCAGTCATTGAACAGAGGCATATTCTGTTTTCCACAGTTAAAGGGGAAAGCATAATATCTTTAACAAATGATTCAAGGACAACTGGATAGCCACATGCAAAATAATAAAACTGGGCTCCTACTTCACACCACACACAAAAATCAACTCCTAATGGATACTAGACTGAAATCTAAAACTAAACCTAAAACTATAAAACCCTTAGTAGGAGAGATGTAAGTGAATCTTTGTAACTTGGGGTTAGGCATTGGTTTCTGAGATATACCACCAAATGCACAAGTGACAAAAAACAATACAAAACATATACAATTCAGATTTCATCAAATTTTAAAAATGTGCTGAAAATAATACAATTAAGAAAGTAAGGGGGTGCCTGGGTTGCTCAGTCTGTTAAGTATCCGACTTTAGCTCAGGTTATGATTCGTGAGTTCAAGCCCCACACTGGGCTCTGT
>JAQQST010001134.1:0-13408 GCA_028646485.1 Cryptoprocta ferox | reverse complement strand
GGGAAGGAGGAAAACGAGTTAGGGAGAGGGAGGGAGACAAAACACGAGAGACTCTTGAATACTGAAAACAAACTGAGGGGGGAAGGGGAAGGGGAAAAGGTAAAGGGGGGTGATGGTCTTGGTGGAGGTCACTTGTGGGGAAGAGCACTGGGTGTTATATGGAAACCAACCTGACAATAAACTATAAAGTTTAAAAAATTAAAAAAAAAAAAAGCGTATTGTTCCCCAGAAACTCATTTTTGAACCTATAAAAGCAATACCTGAAGAACCAAGTGGAAGTTATCATGAAATTTCTGCTGGAAGTTGACAAAATAAATGCACTTCGTGTGAAAATAGCTTCATTCAGAAATCAGTTTTCAGTATTCAGTATTTGTGCATGAGTGAAATTGTGTATTTCCTGAAAATGAGAACGGCTTCTCATGTATAACTTTGAACCAATTGTAAATTACCCATACTACAGAGTTGCTGTATGACAAAAAGTCTTTGTCCATGAGTTTGTATCTTACTGGACATCATAGACAATGGAGAAGAATGAGTCATTTCTTAATACATCACATTTTCTTTTCCAACACCTCATTTTCTTAAAATGCCATAAAACTTCATACTGGGAAGATACTAAATTTGTTCCAGTCGGAAGAAGTGTTCCCATAGAAGCAAATTTCGCAAGAAATAGAATTCATTTTGTTTATTGGTTAAATTTCATGCCTATGTCTTCAACCAGTGGGGACAAATAGGCCAGCCCAATAATTGCCTTTTTTTTTTTTTTACTTTTTAAACTTTTTATGTAGAAATTGTTTAAAACATACAGAACAGATAGAAGTGTTTCAAGAAAGGAAGGACACAAAAAATATATAGTACCCTTTACTCAAATTCGACTATTGTTAACATTTCCTCCATTTGTTTTATCATTGAAATTTTAATTCTTAGAGTTTTATTAGTAATGTTGGCAAGAAACAACCAGATTGTATCAGATTGTATCAGTGAGGTAATTTTCTATTGCTAATAATCATAGAAAAATAAACACTACAAGTCAAGGGAAATGAAATTTGAAGTCTGCTACCTTTTCTCCCAACACCATCAAGGCCTTTCTGATGTCCTTATTCTTCAAAGTGCAGATGATGGGGTTTAGCACAGGAATGACAATGTTGTACAGGACAGAGACCAGCTGGTCTTTCCCCAATGAGTAAGAGGCCTTACGTATGTGAACATGGCACTGCCATGGTGGAGAAGGACAATGACCAGGTGCAAGGCACAGGTAGGAAAGGACTTTTGACTCCCCTTTAAGGAGCGGATCCTCAAGGTGGTAGAGATAATATAGAGGTAGGAGAAGACAATACTCAGGAGAGGAGTACACCAAATGAAGACCCCCATGGAGAACAATACCAACTCATTGACAGAAGTTTCCCCACAAGACAACAGCCTTTCTTTTAATTAAATGCATTAAGACACATATGTGTGTGCACACACATAAAACTGTGTAAATGTAACATTTTATCTCTTGAATTTTGGACTTTGTCCACTCTTCTCGCAACTCCAGGCACAGCAACAGTCTGTCACCATATAAGCAATGGTTGTCAACTTCATAGTTTTCTTTTTACTCAGTCATATAGACGTTATGTTATATGTACACATGTATGAGTGTGGTTTTTAAAAAATTTTTTTAAATGTTATTTTTGAAAGAGAGACAGTGTGAGCTGGGGTGGGGCAGAGAGAGAGGGAAACAGAATCCAAAGCAGGCTCCAGTCTCTGAGCTGTCAGCATGGAGACCAAAGTGGGGCTTGAACTCATGGACTGTGAGATCATGACCAAAGACACTTAACCAACTGAGCCACCCAGCCGCCGCCACATGAGTGTATTTTAGTTGTCTTAAAATGGGATTATATTACAGACATGGTTTTGCATCTTTTGCTCTGAACAATAACCAGCTGAAAAGAGCCCATGACAGGCCAAAATTTGTTCAACTACTCTGGCACTGTTTGTTCACATTCTTCTCAGGAAAAATGATCTATAACCACTCTCAAGAAATGGGATAGCATAATGGGCTAGTAGACAGTCATAACCATGTCCTTGTCTACTGGAGCTTTTTTTCTTTCTGTAACCTACTTCTAGCAATGAGATTGATGGATTGTGTTTTCTTTTCTTTTCTTTTTTTAAGTTTATTTTGAGAGAGGCAGAGACAGTGTGGGGGAAGGGCAGAAAGAGAAGGAGAGAGAGGGAGAGTCCCAAGCAGGCTCCACACTGTCAGCGCAGAGATTGATGTGGGGCTCACACCCGCCAACTGTGAGATCATGACCCGAGTCAAAACTAAGAGTTGGATGCTTAACCAGCTGAGCAACCCAGGCGCCCCTGTGTTTTCTTTTTTTTTTTTTTAATTTTTTATGTTAATTTTGAGAGAGAGAGCGAGTGAGCAAGCATGAACAGGGAAGGGGCAGAGAGAGGGAGACACAATCTGAAAGGCTCCAGTCTCCGAGCTTTCAGCACAGAGCCCAACACAGGGCTGGAACTCACAAACTGCAAGATCATGACCTGAGCCAAAGTCGAATGCTCAACCAAGTGAACCACCCAGGCGCCCCATCTTTGTTTTCTTATTTTAAAGAAATTGCCAGATCTCTGTGGAATAAGACTCACATTTCATATTTCCAACATTGGTGTATAAAGCTACCCTTTCCCCTCTACTAAAAATAGTGGTTACTCTAACTTTGAGAAGTTTTCTGATTTCAAAGTGATAACTACTTTTGATTTACATATTAATATACCTCTTTAAGTGTTTCTTGGCCATTTACCTTGCTATTCCATAAGTTGACTTTATAAACCATTTATTCATTTTTCTTTTTGGATTGTTGTCAATTTGTAACAGCTTTTTGTGTGTTAATGGTAATAACTCTTAAGAAAACTATTGCTTGACTCTTGACTCTGTATGTATTTTCTCATTCACAAAATTTTATTTTGTACATGTTTAAATATGTCAGTCTATTCTTTTATAGTTTCTGAGTTTCTAGTCTTAGTTAAGCTTCACATATTAGAATATTTTTAAGTGTCTTTTTTGGTATATGTTGTGTATCTTTAGGAAAAGTGATTCTTTGTTTCTTGGGCCACTTTTCACAGTTTTTGACAGTGTTGGTTTGCTGAGCAATTCCAATCCTCTTCCCTTACTGCTTACTTTGTTAGCATCTTGAAGCTGGTAACAGCCAGGTGACTGACTTAGGCCAGGAAAAGCAAAACACTGATAGGTGTGTTCTGGGAAAAAATCTTTGCTCTCCTAAAAAAGGGGACAGATTTAGCTGCTGCCATCAATTTACCCTTCTTCCTGCCTTGCAAATGATGCCTGGGGCAGTGCATGGTAACCTTCTCTCAATCCTAGGGGAAAGAATCAGAGGCACTGGTTGTTGACAATATTTAGTCAACGCTAATAGCAAGTTAACTCCAGACTTTTGCTAGGTGATAGAAATAAGCAGGTTTTACATAAGCTATTTGATTCTAGGTTTCTCTTGTATCAGAAAGCATGCCTCAACTTATTCAGGCACCAAGATGTATAAAATAATCCATCCTTTCTCTTTTAAAATAGGAAAATATTTCAAAACTCCAGTAGATCCCCGACATTAAGTAAGGTAGAGAGATAACAATTTACATAAGATTTGTATTGAGTAAGAAGAAGAACAATTGATATTGGATCCATTAATAGGATCAAAAGAGAATACTACCTAGAAGAAATGAATGATTTCCTGGCAAGACATAATTGATCCAAATTGAAAAGGAAATGAAAAAAAGTTGATTACTATACAATAAATTGTAAATATAATTATACAGAGCAACCATTTAAAATATACCAGGACATTAGAAAAGATTTCTTAAATAAGACACATAATGATGAATATAAAAGAAAAAAATGATAAATTTGACTTTTCAAAACTAAAAAACTTGTCCTTCCAAAAGAACTACCAAGAAAATGAAAAGGCAAGTTACAGAATGGGAAAGAATGTTTGCGATAGATATCTGACTAAAGATTTGTGTCCTGAAAATTTAAAGAAATTTACAACCCAATTATAGGAAGGCAAATAATCTGATAAAAAATGGCAACAAATTCAGAGATTGTTCATGAAAGATGTGACGTGGCCAAGAAGAACAAGATAGCATTTTTAACATTAGCCCTTAAGGAAATACAAATTAAAATCACCATGATACTTCTACACACTCATTATGTTTGGAAAATAAGTAAAGTTACGTACCATAAAATGGCCAACGGGACTAACATAAGCTCTAGTCCCTAGTTTAGAGATTCCTCTTCTGGGTTCTTCCTGCCCTGCTTGCTGTTCGCGCCAAATTACTACTAATGCGGAATGTGGAAGTAACAGACGATAAATTGTCCCCCACGCTTGTGCTCGGGACTCAGATCTCTGGAGAAGGATCTCCTCTGAGCCCGCCAGTGCAAAATAAAACTGTGATCCACCAATATCTGAGTGCTGCTTGATTTTTCTGCCATCAATCCAGCCTGGTTCTGTAACAATTACAATGACTAAAATTAAAATGATTGGCAGCACACATTGAAGTTGTGGTGCAACTGGAACTCATTTGTGGCAAGTGGAAATTTGAAATGACAGAATCGCTTTGGAAAATAGTTTGCAAATTCTTAAACAGTTAAAACATACAGCTACCATATAACCCAGCCATTCCACTCCCATATTTAACCCCAAAGCATCAAAAACTTACGTCCACACAGACTTGTGCATGATTGTTGATAGTTTTATTAATAATAGCTTCAAACTGAAAATAACTCATGTCCATCAGAAGTGAATAAATATCCAAAATGTTGCATATCCATAAATGACTACTATAGTGCTATTCAGCGGTAAAGAACAATGACTACCGACATGTGCAACAGCAGAGATGAATTTAAGTCATTTTGAGTAGAAGCCATTCATAAAAATATTGCATACTGAATACTTGCATTTATATGAAATTCAGAAAATGCAAACTAACCGTAAAGTGAGAAAAATCAGATTGGTGGTTGCCTGCGGCCAGGGGTGGAGGGAGGGATGGCCATCAAAGGGGAACAAAGAATGTTTTGTATTTTTATTGTGTTGCTGGTTTTGCAGATGTGCACAACTGTCAAATGTATTGAACACTATATTGATGAAGTTTGTTGTATGTAAATTATACCAATAAAGTTGATTTTTGAAAAACAACATGGAAAGATGGATTCATTCTGATTTTGGCATGTTTAGAGATCAGATAAGTTTATTAACTCAAATTATCCCAAATTCTAGAGATAGCATTTCCCAATATATTTTTATTTCTTTTCATTGCTTCATTGAAATATAAAAATACACCATCACTATAAAACCATCATAAATACAATGCAAAAATAAGAAATTATTTATTAATTCTTGTTGCTTATGACCATAGATGCAAAGATCATAACATTTTAGCACACAGAATGAATGTTGCAGAATATAAAATAAAAACTAGCAATGAAATGAATTTTAATCCTAAAATCCAAGAGTGATGGAATATCAGTGAGAATAACCTAAGTTAAAAGATAAAGGCAGGGCACCTGGGTGGCTCAGTCAGTTGAGCCTCTGACATTTGCTCAGGTCGTGATCTCACAGTTCCTGAGCCCCACACACAGCCTGCTTCCTATCCTGTCTCCCTCTCTCTCTCTCTTTCTGCCCTTCTCGCCCTCTCTCAAAAATAAACGTTAAAAAAAAACTTAAAAAAAAAAGAGAAAGCAGGGGCACCTGAGTGGCTCAGTCGGTTAAGCTTCTAACTCTTGGCTACAACTCAGGCCATAATCTCGAGGTTTCATGAGTTCAAGCCCCACTTCGGGCTCTGTGTTGACAGTGTAGAGCCTTCTTGAGATTTTCTCTCTCCCTCACTATCTGCCCTTCCCCATTCATGCTGTCTCTGTCTCTCTCATAAATAAGTAAAATTAAAAATTAAAAAAAAAAACGAGAAAGGCAATCTGTTTAATATCAATATTTACTGAAAAGTATTTGATCAATTTATCATTCCTTAGTAATAAACTAGGCATGGTGGGGGTGCCTGGGTGGTTCAGTCAGTTAAGCATCTGACTTCGGCTCAGGTCATGATCTTGCCGCTTGTGGGTTCGAGCCTCACGTAGGACTCTGTGCTGACATCTCAGAGCCTGGAACCTGCTTTGGATTCTGTGTCTCCCTCTCTCTCTGCCCCTCCCCCACTTGCATGCTATCTCTCTCTCAAAAATGAATAAATGTTTAAAACAATTTTTTTAACTAGGCATGGATAGAAACTACTTAAATATAGTTATTTTACTAACAGTAACAACAAATATTTTAAGTAGAAATAAATGAATTAAAATCAGTAATTAGGGGGTCCCTGGGTGGCTTAGTCATTTAAGTGTATGACTCTTGATTTTGGCTCATGTTATGATTTCACAGTTTGGGAGTTCAAGCCCTGTGTCAGGCTCCTCGCTGACAGTGCAGAGACAGCTTGGGATTTTCTCTCTCCCTCTTTCTCTGCCCCTCTCCACCTCACATGCTCTCTCTCAAAATAAATAAACTTTAAAAATCAGTAATTAGGGTTTTCCACTGGTGTCATTATTGTTTAACATAGTATTAGAAAATATGGCATATGAAATAAGATGAGAATGCAAGTATTGATATAAACATTGGAAACAAAGAGTTAATAGATTTCAGTTGCAGAATTAATAGATTCTGTTAAAACAACAGCTATGTCATTTAGTTCTATGAGAAAATATAGTTCGTCTATTATTGATAATATATGCACTTGCTTAAAATACTTAAAAAAAACATTACAAAAGAATATGCAGTAAGAGCAATCCCCACATTCCTCTGCCAATTTTAATCTTTGGAATTTAAGCAGAAAATCAGGATGGCTGGGTAATTACTCTGGATATTAGTACATATATCTGTATCTGTATCACTTATTTTAAAATGTTATTTGTATATATTCTATACATATATTGATAATGGATGTTCCATTATTATTTACCCCTATCACATTTTTTCATATTAAAAAAAATAATCTCCACACCCAATATGGGTCTCAAACTCAGGACCCTGAGATGAAGAGTCACATGCTCTTCTGACTGAGCCAGCCAGGCACCCCACCCTATCACATTTTGATGGGCATTTGTTTGTAGCTAATGTTTTTACATGTCAGAAAGTATACAGTATACTTTTTACATAGATTTTGGGGTTGGGGATATTTTAACTTTATACATCATGGAAGTTAAAGCATTGTCAAATTTTTTCTCAGTCTGAAATGTGAAAAAGGTAACTATGTACATATTCTAACCATATTTAAATTTATTTATTTATTTTGAGAGAGAGAGAGAGAGAGAGAACAAGCGCTGGGGAAGAGCAGAGAGGAGAGACAGAATCCCAAGCAGGCACTGTGCTGTCAGCGCAGAGCCAGATGAGGGACTCGAACTCACAAACTATGAGATCATGACCTGAGCCGAGATCAAGAGTCTGACGCTTAACCGACTGTGCCACCCAAGCGCCCTTTAACTGTATTTTAATATGAATGTGGTAGGGTTCTTGTGCATGTGTGTCTAGAAGCCATTTTTATTTTATTGTGAACTGCCTGCATATTTTCTTTGTCCATTGTCTTTTTTTGTTGTTGTTGATTTTATATATTTAGGAGATGATCCCTTTGTCGTATGCCTTGCATGTTTCTTGCTAATCTGTCATTTCTCTGTTGATTTTGCTTGTGATAATTCAGCTACACATTTTTTCTTTAAAATTTTTATTTTGACATAATTCCAGACTGAAAGAAAATTTGAAAGAACATTTTAAAATTCCCATGTTTTCATTAAGAAAGGATGCTGTATTTTGTCAAATGCTTTTTCTGCATCTATCAACGGGATCATATGATTTTTATCTTTTCTTTTGTTAACATGATGTATCACATTGATGGATCTGCGAATATTGAACCAGCCCCGTAACCCAGGAATGAATCCCACCTGATCGTGGTGGATAATTCTTTTCATATGCTGTTGAATTCGATTTGCTAGTATCTTGTTGGGTATTTTTGCATCTGTATTCATTAAGGATATTGGCCTGTAGTTCTCTTTTTTTGTTGGGTCTCCGTCTGGTTTGGGAATTCAAGTGATGCTGGCTTCGTAGAATGAGTTTGGAAGTTTTCCTTCTATTTCTATTTTTTGGAATCACTTGAGAAGAATGGGTATTATTCTTCACCTAGATTCTCCAAATGTTAACATTTAACTACATGTACTTCAACCCTCTCCCCACATAAACATATCACTTAAAGTTTTTTTGACAGTAAATTGTAGACATGACTCCTCTGTATCCCAAATTCTTCAGTTTGTGTTTCCTTAAAAAAGGACATTCTGTATAACCACAACATAATTACCAAAGCAGTAATTAATATTGATCCCATATTATCCAATCCATGTTGCCATTTGTTCAAATAACATACTTTATTGCTAAAGAAAATCTTAGATCATGTATTACATTCAGTTATCATGTCTCCTTTTGTCTACTACAACGCTTGTCTTTTTATGTCCTTTATGACATTTTTTAAGTGTTTATTTAGAGAGAGAGAGAGAGAAGCAGGGAAGGGGCAGAGAGAGTAGGAGAGAAAATCCCAAGCAGTCTCCACACTGTCAGCACAGAGCTCAATGTGAGGCTTGATCCCATGAACCATGAGATCAAGACCTGAGCCAAAACCAAGAGTCAGACTATCAATGGACTGAGCCACCCAGATGCCCCCTTTATGAAAATTTTAATGAAGAGTACAGACCAGTTATTTTGTAGAATGTCCCTCAAACTGTTTTTGTCTGATGTTTACTCATGATTAGATTTGGATAACTTTTTTCAAGGATACCATAAAAATTATTCTGTATTCTAAGTTCATCATATCAGAAGGCATAAGGTATTGATTTACTCCTCAAAGATTCATCCATTATACTTAGCATTGTTTCTGTACACTTGCGATTATTAAAGCATCTTATCACTAAGAATTAGTCACTGTAAACAATTTCTATTTTCTGATGTCATGTTATCATGACCAATAAAAAAAAGACACCAAAGCAGACAGAGCAGAGATGACTGCCTGGTGATCAAGAAAGAAACTCGAGGCTCTCTCACTCTCTTTCGCTGACACCATCCATCCTTTCAGGGACCCCTGGACCTGCTGGAGCTGGACTCTGACAACATTCAAAGATCTGAAAAAATATATATACCAACCAATCCTACTTTACCTGGCAAAGTTGTCCTTAAGAAATAAAGTAAAAATCTAACCAAACAGGTAAAAGCTGAGAAAGTTTATTACCACTAGAGCTGCCTTACAAGAAATGCTGAAAAGATTTCTTCAAGCTGAAATAAAGGACACTAGTTAGTAACATGAAACCATATGAAAATAAAACACACACTAGCAAAGATAAGCACATAGTCAAAATCAGAATATTCTAATACTTTAATATGATGGTGTGTTAACCACTTTAGTATAAAGATTAAAGGAAAAAGTATAAAAACTAACTATAGCTACAATAATTTGGTAATGGATATACAATATAAAAGAGGTAAATTGTGACATCAAAGAAAATGTGAGGGGGAGTAAAAGGTCAGAGCTTTTGTATGTGATTGAAGTTGTTATCAGCATAAAATAGACTGTTACATCTAAACTATGTTTTATGTAAAAGCCTTATGATAATTACCAAGCAAAAACCTAGATACACAAAAGGTAAAGAGAAGGGAATCAAAATATACCACTATGGAAAATCACCAATTCATAAAGGAAACAAGAAAAGAATAGAAAAATAAATAAACTATAAAACAGAAACAATAAGATGGCATTAGTAAGTGCTTCCCTATTAATATTTACTTTAAATGTAAATGGATTACATTTTCCAGTCAAAAGACAGAGAGTGACTGAATGGATAAAAAACAAGATGCAAGCATGTGCTGCCTATAAGAGACTCACTTCAAAGGGTTATACACTATAACCAAATGGGACTTATCTTGGGGTGCAAGTGTGGTTCAGTGTATGCAAATCAATAAATAAAGAAATCCAAATATATCACTAAAGAAAATCAGCAAAACATGTAAGAAAGAAAGACTAGAAAGGAACAGAGAAAATCTCTATAAACAACAAATAATACAATGACACTAATTCATATCTATCAATAATCACTCCGAACGTAAATGGACTAAATGCTTCAATCAAAAGACATAGGGAGTCAGAACGGATTAAAAAAAAAAAAAAACAAGACCCACCTACATGCTATGAGAGACTGATTTTAGACATAAAGACACCTGCAGATTGAAAGTAAGGGGATAGAGAAACATTTATCATGCAAAGGGTTGTAAAGAGAAAGCCAGAGTAACGATACTTATATCAGATAAACTATATTTTAAGTCAAAGACTAACAAGAGACAAGGAAGGACACTACATAATAATAAAGGGGACATTCTAACAAAAAAATATAACAATGGTAAATGGGAACATACAAGAACATAAAACAATAACAAACATAAAGGAACTAATTGATAATAATACAATAATAGCAGGGGACTATAACATCCCGTATACATCAATGGACAAAACATCAAAATAGAAAATTAACAGGGAAACAATGGCTTTGAATGACACATTGGACCAGATGGACTTAACAAATATATACTGAAAATTCCATCCTAAAGCAGCAGGAATACACATTCCTTTCAAGTGCACATGGGACATTCTCCAGAATAAATCACATATTAATCCACAAAACAAGTCTCGGCAAATTAAAAAAGATTGAAATCATGCCATGTACTTTTTGGACTACAATACTATGAAAGCTAGAAATCAACCACAATTAAAAATCTGAAAAGAGCACAAGTACATGGAGGTTAAATAACATGCTACTAAAAATGAATGGGTCAACCAGGAAGTCAAGGAAGAAATTAAAAAGTACACACAAATTAAAGTAAAAATACAATGGGATGCTTTCGGGGATATTTTTTTTTCTGAAAGAATTATATAGCAATACAGGCCTACCTCAAGAAGCAAGAAAAATATCAAGTAAACAAACTAACCTTACACCTAAAGAATCTAGGAAAAGGACAATAAGGGAAACCTAAAGCCAGCAGAAGGAAGGAAATAAAGATCAGAGAAGAAATACATGATATAGAAGCAAAACAGGAGGGGAAGGGCAAGATGGCAGAGAATTCTGTAAGGAGCTCTGTAATCTTTGTCCAATGCATCTATTAAACTATGAAGCACTGAAGAGACAATACTCTGATCTGCAAGAAGGGGAAGAGAACATACAGACTCCAGAAAGAAGACAACCTCAAAGATGCCTGAGTGAGTGCGAACTGGGGAAATTGGAGGATGGGCCGGGCCCCCGAGCTGCAGAAGGGTGGGAGCCCCAGCCCAACACAGGGAGAGTGCGCTGTGCCCCAGAGAGACAAGGGGAAGAGAGAGACTGAAAACCCTAATAGAACTGTCTCTATAGAAGAGATAAAAAACTCGCCCCAGGACAGAGAGAGATATTGTCACCCCATATATAAATGCTGGGGGCGGGGAGAGAAATCCGTCCCATCTAGCTGGCTAATTCTTCCTTGGGTGCGGCGGCAACGCCATTCTAGGCGGCACCAGGAAAAACAGCCCCCGCCCTCTGCCCCATCCCGGCTGGGAGGCCGGCCGCTAGCAGGAGCACATCTCCTCTCCAGTGGTAGTATTAAAGTGCATGGACTAGGATTTGGAAGCGAGGCGGAGCTTGGAAAATACAATTTGCCTTGCCCGTGGCACAGGGAGATCGGACTCAAAAGAGCGGCTTGCAATGCTTGGTTCGAGCAATTCTTCCCCCCGCAGCCACCAAGGAAGGGCCTCAGAGAGCAGCCCACGAGACCCACCTACACCAAACCACGCCCATCTGCACGGGAGAGCTGCCCCCCTCTTTTTTAAATTTTTTAAATTTTTAAATTTTTTTCCTTTTTTCTCTTCTTCTCCTTTTTTCTCTTGCCATCCAGATATATTTTCTCTTATCTCATTCTTATCTCTCCTCTCGGCTGGTTATATGCTTTTAGACTGTCCATAGTCTTTTGCTGTCTCTGTTCCCCCGCCTTGTTTTTTTTTTTTTTCTTTTTCTTTTCTTCATTTCTTTCTTTCCTTTCCTTTCCTTTTCGTTACTTCCTTTCCCCCTTTGGTTTGCTTGTTTGTTTGATTGGTCTGTGCGTTTGCATGCTTTTGTTCTGTGTGTGTTTGTCTGTTTTCTTCTCAGGGCTACCTCAAGAAACAAGCCAAAGTACACAGGGTGGTGAGTCCCAAATATCACTGACTAGGGAAGTAAAATAATCAAAGGCACAACAAGAGAAACCGAGAGACACCATTAAAAGAACACTTTCTGAAATGACAGGCCCTGGACAGTCAATGAGCCTCCTTCAACAGAGCAATACTAACAGGTGCACAGTGCATAACGAGCTTTTCAAACTGACAAGAGACAGAAAGCTAGCCAAAATGACGAAGCGAGAGAACTCTCCTCTAAAGCAACTCCAGGAAGAAGTCACAGCCACGGAACTGCTCAAAACAGGCTTAAACAACATAACTGAACAAGAATTTAGAACAACTGCCATAAAATTAATTGCTGGAATTGAAAAAAAGCATCAGAGAAGCTTTGATACAAAGACTAGAGACCTTGAAAATAGCTGTGATGAGTTTAAAAAAGGCTATAAATGAGGTGCATAATAAAATGGAGGCAGCCACTGCATGGATTGAAGAGGCAGAGGAGAATAGGTGAATTAGAAGACACAGTTATAGCAAAGGAGGAAGCCAAAAAAAAGAGAGAGAAATTGATACAGGAGCAAGAAAGGAGAATTCGAGACCTGAGTGATACAATCAAACGGAACAATATCTGTATCATAGGAGTTCCTGAAGAAGAAGAAAGAGACAAAGGTCCTGAAGGGGTGCTTCATCAAATTATAGCTGAGAACTTCCCAAATTTGGGGAAAGAAATAGACATTGAAATCCAAGAGGCACAAAGAACCCCCTTAAGATGTAACTTGAATCAACCTTCGGCAGGACGTACCATAGTGAAACTGGCAAAATATAAAGACAAAGAGAGAATTCTGAAAGCAGCTAGGGATAAAAGGGCCATAACATACAAAGGGAAACCTATCAGAGTGGTTACAGACCTATCTAAGGAAACCTGGCAGGCCAGAAAGGAATGGCAGGAAATCTTCAACGTGATGAACAGAAAAAATATGCAGCCAAGAATCCTTTATCCAGCGAGTCTGTCATTCAAAATAGAAGCAGAGATAAAGGTGTTCCCAAATAAACAAAAATTGAGAGAATTCATCACCACCAAATCAGCCCTACAAGAAATCCTAAGAGGGACTCTATGAGGGAAATGTAGCAAGGAATACAAGGTACCAGAGACATCACTACAAACATGAATCCTACA
>JAQQST010001133.1:0-13409 GCA_028646485.1 Cryptoprocta ferox | reverse complement strand
TCAGCTTCTTCTTTTGCTATAACTGTGTCTTCTAATTCACCTATTCTTCTCTGTGCCTCTTCAATCCGTGCAGTGGCTGCTTCCATTTTATTGTGCACCTAATTTATATCCTTTTTAAACTTGTCACAGCTATTTTGAAGGTCCCTAGTCTTTGTATCAATAGCTTCTCTGATTCTTTTTTCAAGCCCAGTGATTAATTTTATGACAATTGTTCTAAATTCTTCTTCAGTTATGTTGCTTATATCTGTATTGAGCAGTTTTGTGGCTGTGACTTCTTCCTGGAATTTCTTTAGAGGAGAGTCCTTTAGTTTCATCATTTGCCTAGCTTTCTGTCTCTTGTCAGTTTTAAAAGCTCATTATTCACTGTGCACCTGTTAGTATTGCTCTATTAAAGGGGGGCTATTGACTGTCCAGGGCCTGCCATTTCAGAAAGTGTTCTTTTAATGGTGTCTCTTGGTTTCTCTTTTTGTGCCTTTGATTATTTTATTTCCCTACTTATTGATATTTGGGACTCTCCACCATGTGTACTTTGGCTTGTTTCTTAAGGTAGCCCTGAACAAGAAAACAGAGAAACACAAAGGGAACAAAAGCATGCAAATGCACAGACAAATCAAATAAAAAAGCAAATTAAACGGGGAAAGAAAAAAAGAAAGGAAAACAAAAGAATAAAGAAGGGGGAGACAGAAACAACAAAAGACAAAGGACAGTCTGAGATCATAAAACCTGCAAAGGGGAGAGATAAGAATAAGATAAGGGAAAATATATCTGGATGGCAAAATTGATCTAATCATGGCAGTGCATCAATGTTGGTCGTTCCTGGATTCCAGGGGGGAAAAGTAGAAAAGAAGGAAAATAGAAAAGAAAAAAGAAAGAAAAAAGAAGGCAGCTCTCCAGCACAGATGGGCGTGGTTTGGTGTAAGTAGGTCAGGTCTTGGGGGCTGCTCTCTGAGGCTCTGCCTTGGTGGTTGTGGGGAGAAGAATGGCGGCACCCCAATTCCCTCTCGGACCACGTATTGCAAGCCACTCTTTTGAGTCCGATCTCCCTGTGCTGCCAGCAGTCCAAGTTGTTTTTTCCAAGACCCGCCTTGTTTCTAATTCTAGTCCATGCGCTTTAATGCTACTGCCCGAGATGAGATGTACTCCTGCATGCAGGCAGTTTTCTAGCCAGGATTGAGTAGGGGATCTGGGGAGCAGCTTTTTCCTGGCTCCACCTGGAATCAGCGTGCTGCTGAGCCCAAGGAAAAATAAGCCAGGTAAGGGGGAGGAATTTCTCTCCCCGTGCCCAGAGGTTATATATGGGATGATAGCATCTCTCTTCATCCCAGGCCGAGGTTTTTCTCTTCTTTAGAGACCACTCTATGAGCATTTTTGGTCTCTTTCTCTTCCTCTTGGCTCTCTGTGGCCCTCCGTGGCCCTGCACATCCGCTATGCGTGCTCTCCCAGGATCTGAGCAGTCGCTCTTCGAGCTCTCCCTGGCTCTGTATTGGGCTGGGCTCCCTCCCCTCAGAGCCTCTGGCCCTGACCCGTTTTTATTTACTTAGTTCACACTCACTCAGGCACCTATGAGGCTGTCATCTATGTGGACTCTGTGTGTTTTCCTCCCACTCTTGCTGATCAGTGTATTGTGGCTTCAGTCCTTCTCAGTTTGATAGCTGTGGGAGGGCGGAGATTACAGAGCTCCCTACTTCTCTGCCATGTTGCCCATCCCTTCTAGGAGTCTCATTTTTAACTTTTTTAAAAAAAATTGTGGTTAGTTAACATACAGTGTTATATTACATTCAGTTATACACTATAGTGATTCAACAAATCTATACAACACCCAGTGTTTATCTAATGTGCACTCCAAAATCCCTATTACCTATTTAATCTATCCCTTCACTCCCCTCCCCTCATGTAACCATCAGTTTGCTCTCTATAATTAAGAGTTTGTTTCATTTCCCTCTCTCTCCTTTTATTTTCCCATTGCTCATTTATTGTGCTTCTTAAATTCCACATATGAGTAAAATCATATGGTATTTGTCTTTTTCTGACCGAATTATTTTGCTTGCATTATACTCTCTATCTAGCTCCATCCATGTCATTGCAAATGGCAAGATTTCATTATTATTTAAGGCTGAATTATATTACACGCACACACACACACACACACACACACACACCTCATGCATCTATTGATGGACACTTGAGCTACTTCCATACTTTGGCTATTGTAAATAATGCTGCTATAAATATAGCGGTGCATGTTTCCTTTTAAATTAGCATTTCTGTAAGTCAGGCGGAGAAGGACAGATACCATATGTTTTCACTCATAGGTCTAACAGGAGAAACCCAACAGAGGACCATGGGGAGGGGAAGGAGGAAAAAGAGTTAGGGAGAGGGAGGGAGACAATACACGAGAGACTCTTGAATACTGAAAACAAACTGAGGGTGGAAGGGGAAGGGGGAAAGGTAAAGGGGCATGATAGTCATGGTGGAGGTCACTTGTGGGGAAGAGCACTGGGTGTTATATGGAAACCAACCTGACAATAAACTATAAAGTTAAAAAAAAGAAAAAAAAGAAAAATGAAAAATAAAGAAAGAAATTAGCATTTCTGTATTCTTTGGGTAAATATCCAGTGGTGTGACTACAAGATACAGAGTAGTTCTATTTAGCCTCTTGAGGACCCTCCATACTGTTTTCCACAGTCTGCACCAGTTTGCATTTCCACCAAAGGGACAAGAGGGTCCCTTTTCTCCACAACTGTTTTTTCCTTGTGTTGTTCATTTGAGTCATTCTGACAGATGTGAGGTGGTATCTTATCATGGTTTTGATTTGTATTTCCCTGATGATGAATGATGTTGAGTATCTTTACTGTGTCTTTTAGCCACCTGGATGTTTTCTCTGAAAAAAATTGTCTATTCATGCCCTCTGCCTATTTCTAACTGGATAATTTGTTTGCTTGGGTGTTGAGTTTAATAAATTCTTTTTTTAAATGTCTGTTTATTTTTCAAAATGAGTGACAGTGCACACGTAGGTGAGAGGAAGAGAGAGAGGAAAATAGACAATCCTAAGCAGATGCCAATGTGTGGTTCAAACCCATGAAGCATAGGATCATAACCTGGGCGGAAATCAAGAGTCAGACGCTCAACTGACTGAGCCACCTAGGCGCCCCAAGTATGATAAGTTCTGTATAGATTTTGGACACTAACAGTTTATCAGGTATGTCATTGGAAATCTCTTCTCCAATTCCGTAGGCTGCTTTTTCATTTTGTTGATTGTTTCCTTTACTGCGCAGAAGTTTTTATCTTGATGAATTTCCAATAGTTCATTTTTTCATTTTATTTCCCTTGCCTCTGGTGACATAGCTAATAAGAAGTTGCTCTGGCCAAGGTCAAAGCAACACAGCAAACTGCCTGTGTTCTCTTCTAGGATTTTGTTGGGGTTTCCTGTCTCATATTTGGGTCTTTTGTCCATTTTGAATTTATTTTTGTGTATGGTGTAAGAAAGTGGTCCAGTTTCATTCTTGCGTGTGCTGCTGTCCATTTTTCACAACATCGTTTGTTGCAGAGACTGTCTTTTTTCCATTGGATATTATTTCCTCTTTTGTTGTAGATTAGTTGAGCATGTCGTTTTGGGTCTGTTTTTGGGACCTTTATTCTGTTCCATTGATCTATTTGTCTGGTTTTCTGCCAGTATCATACTGTCTTGATGACTATAGACTTAAAATATAGCTTGAAACCTGAAATTGTGATACATTCAGTTTTGCTTTTCTTTTTCAAGATTACTTTGGCTATTTGTGGTCTTTCGTAACTCCATACAAATTGTAAGACTGTTCTAATTCTGTAAAAAAATGCTGGTGTTATTTTGATAGGAGCTGCATTAAATGTGTAGAATGCTTTGGGTAGTATAGACATTTTAACAATGTTTGTTCGTTCAATCCATGAGCATGGAATGTTTTTTCATTTCTTTGTGTTCCATTGTGTGTTTGTGTTTATGTATACAATATAATATGATATTATATTATATACTATAATATATTATATATAATAAATAATAATATATATGGGTGTTATGTTCATATCTGTCTATCTACCTATCTATATCAAGTGTGTTTCTCATTCCATTTATTGAGATTTTACCTCTGCTATATTATTCCTTACCTCCACATTGAAGGTCTCACTCATATTTTCCACTCTTTTCTCACATATAGTGAATATCCTTATGGATCATTATTTTAAATTCTCTATCAGGCATATTATTTATATCTGTTTGACTTTGATTTCTGTCTGTGTCCTTCTCCTCTTTAATTTGTAATTAATTTCTCTGTATCCTCAATTTGTCTACCTCTCTGTGTCAGTTTGTGTATGTTTGTGTATGTGTGTGTGTGTGTGTGTGTGTGTGTTAAGAGAGTCAGCTATGTCTTCTATTCTTGAAAGTGGTGACTTTATGAAGAGGAGGTTCTGTAGTGCCCTGCAGTTCAGTGTCCCTGTTCACCAGAACCTGGCACTTCAGAAGAATATCCTATGTGTTTTGCTCATACCCGCTGTTTTGTCCATTTTTCTTTTCAGTGCAGTTATCTGCACTGATTCTCTATGTGTTGTCTGTGTTGTGGGCTGTGATTGTTCTTTGTGGTGTTTGTGGGACCCAGGTAGTCCAACTCTGAGAATGCTTGCCAGCTGGGGAGCATGGGAGAGGGGAGAGGTGTTAGCAAAATTTGTGTTGGGCCTCCAGTCTTACGATAGATCCTCAGAAGCTCCGTGGCCGCTGCAGATGCATGCATATTTGGCTGGGGCCACAAACCTGGCTGTGGCACATGAGAATTGCTTGTTGTGGCTGGGCCCAGCACGTGATGGTGGGTGGATTTGGGTGGCTGGTGTTGTATGGCCACTGGGCAGGGCATGTGGTATCAGTTGTGTCAGACTTTTTAAAGTTTCTTTTACCATTATAGGTGATCTGCTGGAATTCGTGGAGTAAATTTTAGGCCAGTGAGTGAGTCATCTTATTGTCTATAAAACCATCTGCATGGGCAAAACATGCAGGCTTGTTTCTAAACACATTTTTTTTTCCTATTCAGCTTCAGGTTATTGCTTTTGGGTGTCATTTAGTCCAATGAATACCGACTTTGAAGGCTAAGGGACCTAAAGTTCAAGTGAATGCAGGAAGCTGAGTGGCTGAGATGGGACGTAAAAAGTCTGTCAAGGTGGATAGAGAGATGTAGAAGGTAAGGATTTCAAAAGAGGCATATTGTAGGATAGGATATTTATAGGACAATATAGGATGAAAGATTCCAAGCAGTTAAAGGGAGAAAAAGGAATGGCTGTGATGGAAAGGAATAGGTTTAGAAGCCAGTTTAGGAAAATCTTGTTTCCCAAACAGGTCAATATTCCAAATATCTTTAGTAAAATCATGCCAACAAGAAAGAAAACAGACATGGCTGCTGGGGCATATTTTTAACAGAGATTTAAGAAGGGGATTTTTAGTCCCCTGTGAAGCTCCTATGTTTATAACTAATGGTACCTTTATATTTACATATAGAGAAACTTGGGACTCAATCCAGTTTTTGCTGACCTCTTACTCTAACCCAGCTTCTTACACACAGGTGCATCCTTTGCATTTTAACTAATCTAGTGCTTGCCTGGGATGCTAACCAATCTTATTGCAAATAAAGAAATCTCACACTATAATCCAGCCCCTCTTTTTCTGGGCTATAGCTTAGCTTCTAGAGCATAATCAAAAATAATAAGAAGCAATATCTGTCCTTACCAGCTTCAAGGAACAACTTTTTTAGCAGACAGAATAAACGATGGATCCCTGGCCAATCAGTGAGGAGTGAAGACAAAATTTTCAAAAGGGCATATTGGGACCTGAGTGAGCAATCAGGTCATTCATTGATAAGCTGAACCTGAGTCATGGGAGCATAAGAATCAAAGAAAAAAACAGAGATGGTCATTAGTTCATTAACGACGTAAAAAAATGATTTTATTCTAGGCTTGTGCAATAGGGGAAAGGAGATCATCTTATTGAAACAGACTCCAAACTAAAAACGTTATGGATAAGTGAGAACTTAAAGACAAGTGTATTTGTTGGTAACAACGGAGGATATTACTAAGATAAAATATCAATGATTACAAAGGTTCTAGCTAAATTTTCTAATGGATTCTTGATAACTACAGGCCAGGTTGATCAGACAACAACTATTAATAGTGGATTAGAGATTAAGGATGTTCAGATATATAAAACAAGACACTTGAGAAACTAATTTAGAAGGGTTCTTGCTAGGGATTTTACAAAGGATTTCACAGCTAGGACTAAAAGGAATTTCAGGAGACTCACTCATGTTTGGTGAAGCAAAGACTCTGTTGCTCCAAAGGGAAATTGTATAACCACTCTATAATGTAGGTAATGAGATGTATGTCTGGAATACAGAATGTTCCTTGGAGTTTCTCTAAGTTTAAAATGCTGTATATTAAGGTAAATTAAAAATTACAACAATCTAATCCAAGCAGAAATAGGAATGGCCCAAAATTTTCAGGAATAAAAGTTTGGGTCACGACACCAGGTAAAAAATAATGACTAGCTAAGGCACTGCTGTAGTGAAGGGAATATAGAATGTGTAGTAGAAGAAGGTAGATAAAAATTTAAGATTATTATCTTGGACCGATGACCAGTTACAGAAACAAGGAGTGTCACTGCAATAAGTATTCCCTCCTTATTTTATGCATTAGTGACTCAATAGTATCTATGTGTGTCATGAGGAAGAGCCCTATTTCATGGATAGACTGAAATTGCTGGGAATTAAATTGTGATTGGCTAAACTTTAAAAATTGAACTTTCAGGTCCTAGGGCATCTACTGCTATAGTAAGGGTATAGATTACAAAAGTAAGATTCTATAAATTAGGTTAGGGATGTGTGGGAAGATCCTGATGAAACTGGAGGCAAGGAGTTCCTAAATTCTGATGACTCTTCTTTGCCAGTGAAAATGTTTTTCTAACCTTAGGAAATGTGGCCTTCCAAGCCTTAATGACAGTGGGATCATCAGACCAAGTGGTAGGAACTTCCAATCTACAGTGGTATCAGCTTTAATACCTCCATTTGAGGGGTTAACCCTGCATCTCCAGAAAATCATAAAAGCCTTCCTTAAGTCAGTTACCCCGTATGATAGACCAACTCCCAGTAAGCCCCCAAAGATTCAGTTCAAGATATAACCCATGAGGAGATAAACAACATTCCACAAGAACTACTTGAATTTTCCAAATTACACAGCAGAGATCTGGGAACTATGTCTGGGAATGCATAATAAAGGTGTGAGATAGTGGTGAAAAGAACATAAAGTTGAGTCAGGCTGATTGTTTGAAAAGTTTTAAATGTTTTTATTTATTATTGAGACAGAGAGAAACAGAGCATGAGCAGGGGAGGGGCAGAGAGAGAGGGAGACACAGAATCTGAAGCAGGCTCCAGGCTCTGAGCTGTCAGCACAGAGCCTGATGCGGGGCTTGAACCCAGGAACAGTGAGATCATGACGAGCCGAAGTCGGACACTTAACCGACTGAGCCACCCAGGCACCCCTCAAGCTGATTATTTGATATGGATCCACTAAACAGAGATTTTGATTTAATCTTCCAGATTAAAGAGTTAGAAAGAGAAGCCACTATTTGTTGGATTGGATAACTGACACAGGCATGAAAAGGTGACCAACTTTAACTGAAATGGAAATGTCTGATCTCCCTTGGTTTAATGTAATAGAAGGAATTCAAAAGCTTAGAGACATTGGAATGTCAAAGTGGATTTGTCATTGAAGATCTACTTATCATCCCTGAGAGGGTCCATAAGATGTTCTTGCAACCAATATTTTGATAAATAATATTTAAATGAAACAGCATCATCTTTGAAGAGCTCCAATATTGCTTATCTTTGTAGGACAGACCTTATAGTGGGTGTCAGAGCCACTTATTTGGAAAGTATAAATGTAGTGGGATTAACTGGATCACATGGTGGCAGAGGCAAGTGGATTTACTTAACTACCAAAGAAAAGGAAGGTGTGATTATTGTAATGGAAAGTGGAGTCAAAATAGCAATCAGAATAGTCTGACTGACACCACCTTATGGTATTTGCTAGTTATTACTGGTGCTCATAGTGGTGAAAAAATAAGAAGCTGACTGAATTTTTACTTGATATACACAAGCAAAAAATATAGGACAAGGGAATAATAGTCTAAATTTAATATTAAAAATAGTGACTAGCAGCCCCTCCATCATCTCCCTGACTTGAGCCAGTTAATAGATCCAGAATCCTTTAATGGGAGGTAAGGCTCTCTTAAGGAAGAACGCTGTTAAACACACAGACACACACACACACACACAGACACACACACACACACACACACACACACACAAGTAGTGGTAATCTTTCTCTAAGCCTTCCCCAAGGGATCTATTATTTTTTTTTTATCAGAGTAGCTGTGCATTAGGAAAAAATAAAATAATCAGAACTTTCAGGTACTATAAGACACTAAGTCTAAAGTGACTTTTTTCCCCCAGGAGACCCAAAGGTCATTGCGGCCCTCAGTCAGAGTAGTGGTTGTTTTGGGTAACATAATCATTGAAGTTTTAGCAAAAGAGCATCTCAAAGCGGATCATAGCTTCTGCAAATTTATTTCCCCAGTTCCAGAACTTATAATTTGAAGCAGAAATTTAGTATATTTTTAAAAGTTAGCATTTGCCTTTGATGAGGTAAAAAATTCTTTGAGATTTTCCCCCGGCACTCTGGGAAATCTCAAAGTAAATTTGAGATTTTAAAAGACATTATGTAGAATTTTATTTGGGTAGGTTTTCTAAAATGTCAGAATCTTAAGCATTTCACTAAATACAATACCATAAACTCTCAACACTATTATTCAACATAGTGTTGCAAGGCCTAGCCTCAGCAATCACACAACACTGAGAAATAAAAGGCATCCAAAATTGGCAAGGAGGAAGTCAAACTTTCACTCTTCACAGAAAACATCATACTCTATGTGGAAAACCCAAAAGACTCCACCAAAAAACCTCCTAGAACTGATACATGAGTTCAGCAAAGTCTCAGGATATAAAATCAATGTAAAGAAATTGGCTGCATTTCTGTACACCAATAACGAAGCAGCAGAAAGAGAAATCAAGGAATTGATTGCATTCACAATTGCACCAAAACCATGAAATACCTAGAAATAAACCTAAACAAAGAGGCGAAAAGTCTATATACTAATAACTATAGAAAGCTTATGAAATAAATTGAAGACAACACAAAAAAATAGAAAAACATTCTATGTTCGTGGATTGGAAGAATAAATATTGTTAAAATGTCGATACTATCCAAAGCAATCTACATATTCAATGCAATCCCTATCAAACTAACAACACCATTCTTCTCGGAACTAGAGCAAACAATCCTGAAACTTGTATGGACCCAGAAAAGACCCCGGATAGCCAAAGCAAGTCCAAAAAAGAAAACCAAAGCTGGAGGCATCACAATTCCAGGCTTCAAGATGTATTACAAAGCTGATCATCAAGACAGTGTGGTACTGGCACAAAAACAGACACATAGATCAATGGAACAGAATAGAGAACCCAGAATTGGACCCACAAATGTATGGCCAACTGATCTTTCACAAAGCAGGAAAGAATATACAATGGAATAAAGACAAGTCTCTTCAGCAAAAAGTGTTGGGAAAATTGGATAGCAACATGCAGAAAAAATGACCTTGGGTCACTTTCTTACACCATACACAAAATAAACTCAAAGTTGGTGAAAGACCTAAACATAAGAGAGGAAGCCATCAAAATCCTAGAGGATAAAGCAGGCAAAAACCTCTCTGACTTCAGCCACAGCAACTTCATATTCAACATGTCTCTGGAGGCAAGGGAAACAGAAGCAAAAATGAACTATTGGGACCTCATCAAGATAAAAAATCTTTTGCACGGTAAAGGAAACAATCAGCAAAACTAAAAGGTGACGGAAGGAATGGAAAAGGATATTTTAAAATGACATTCAGATAAAGGATTACTTTCCCAAATCTATAAAGAACTTATCAAACTCAACACCCAAAAAACAAATAATCCAGTGAAGAAATGGACAAAAGGCATGACTTTTCTAAAGAAGACATCCAGACGGCTAAAAGACACATGAAAAGATTCTCAACATCATTCATCATCATGGAAATACAAATTAAGACCACAATGAGATACCATCCCACACCTGTAAGAATGGGCTCAGGCAACAATAGATGTTGACAAGGATGAGCAGAAAGGGGAACCCTTTTTGCAATACTGGTATGAATGCAAACTGGTGCAGTCACTCTGGAAAATAGTATGCAAGTTTCTCAAAAATTTAAAAATAGAACTATTCTACGACTCAGCAATTTCACTACCATTAGGTATTTATCCAAAAGATACAGGAATGCTGTTTTGAAGGGACACATGCATCCCACTGTTTATAGCAGCACTATCTACAATAGCCCAATTATGGAAAGAGGCCAAATGTCCATTAACTCATGTATAAAGAAGATGTGGTATATATATTCAATGAAATGTTACTTGTTGATCAAAAAGAATGAAATTTTTCCATTTGCAACAATGTGGATCGAACTAGAGTGCATTCTGCTAAGCAAAATAAGTCAGTCAGAGAAAGAAAAATATCATATGATTTCACTCATATATGGAATTGAAGATACAAAACAGATGAACAGAGGGAAGGGAAGAAAAAATAATATAAAATCAGAGAGAGAGACAAACCATAAGAGACATAAATATAGAGAAGAAACTCAGGGTTGCTCATGGTGTTTGGGTGTGGGAGAGGGCTAAACGTATGAGGGGCATTAAGGAGGACATTGGGTCAGATGAGCACTGGGTGTTACATGTAATGATGAATCACTAAATTCTATTCCTGAAAAAAAAATAAAATAAATACAGTCCCATAAATAAACCATACATAGTTATCCATTTAACCAAATCAACAATTAAAAGGTTTCAGAAAATCAAATATCTTCTCCCATTCTGTAGGTTGCCTTTTAGTTTTGTTGATTGTTTCCTTTAGTGTGCAGAAGATTTTTATGTTGATAAAGTATCAAAGTTTATTTCTCCTTTTGTTTTCCTTGACTCAGAAGACATATGTGGAAAAAAGTTGCTATGGCTGATGTTGAAGAGATTACTGCCTGTGTTCTCCTAGGATGTTTATGGTTTCAGGTCTTAAATTGAAGTCTTTTATCCATTTTGAATTTATTTTTGTGTATGGTGTAAGAAAGTGGTCCAGTTTCATTGTTTTGCATGTTGCTGTCTGGTTTTCCCAACACCATTTTTTAAAGAGACTGTCTTTTTCCCATTGGATATTCTTTCTTGCTTTGTTGAAGAAAGTTGACCACATGGTTTTGGGCTCATTTCTTTGTTTTCTATTCTGTTCCATTGATCTATGGGTCAATTTTTGTGCCAGTACCATACTGTTTTCATCACTATAGCCTTATAATATTACCTGAAGTCCAAAATTGTGATGCTGCCACCTTTGCTTTGCTTTTTGAAGATTATTATGGCTATCAAGGGTCTTTTGTGGTTCCATACGAAGTTAAACATTATTTGTTTATCTCTGCAAAAAATGATGTTGGTGGGGCACCTGCATGGTTCAGTCAGTTAAGCGTCTTAATTTGGCTCTGGTCATGATCTCACGGTTCATGGGTTCGAGCCCCATGTCGGGCTCTGTGCTGACAGCTGGCTCAGAGCCTGGAGTCTGTCTTCAGATTCTGCGTCTCTCTCTCTCTCAAAAATAAATAAAAAATCATTAAAATTTTTTTAATGCTGTTGTTAATTTGATAGTGATTACATTAAATTTGTAGATTGCTTTGGATAGTATTGATATCTTAACAATATTAGTTCTTCCAATCTATGAGCATGAAAAGTATTTCCATTTTATTGTGTCATCTTCAATTTCATCAGTATTTTCTTTCAGACAATAGGTCTTTCACTTCTTTGGTTAGGTTTATTCTAAGATATTTTATTTTGGGGGGCAATTATAAATTGAATTGATTCCTTAATTTCTCTTTCTGCCACTTCATTACTGGTATAGAGAAATATAACTTATTTCTGTATATTTAATTTGTATCCTGTAATTTTACTGAATTTGTGAATCAGTTCTAGGAATTTTTGTGTGCAGTATCATGTTTTTCGGCTTTTCTATAGGGTATGCTGTCATCTGCAAGTAGGGAAATTACTTCCTCCTTGCCAATTTGAATGCCTTTTGTTTTCTGATTGCTGTGAGTAGGACTTTAGTACTATGTTAAATAATAGTGCTGAGAGTGGATTTCTTGGTCTTGTTTCTGAACATAGAGGGAAAGCTCTCAGTTTCTACACATTTTTTAATACTGAGCTCTTTTAGTGTTGAAAGGACATGGTTTTCTTATGTAATTTATCACTGCATAAACAGAACATGAGGCATAGGAAATTATTTTAAGGCTCAAATCTCGTTTTTTCAGGCATAATAATTTTAAAATGGAATTTTTTTGGAGTGAGCAAGATGGTGGAGAAGTAGGGAGCTCTGTAATCTTCGCCCACTCCCATCTATTGAACTGAGAAGGACTGAAGGGACAATACGCTGATATGCAAGCGAGGGAAGAAAAGATACAGACTCCAGAAAGAAGACAACCTCAAAGATGCCTGAGTGAGTGACTGTGAACTGGGAAATTGGAGGACAGGCTGGGCTCCGGAGGTGCAGGGGGTGGGAGCCCCAACCCAACACAGGGAGAGTGCGCTGTGCCCCAGAGAGACAAGGGGAAGAGAGAGAGACTGAAAACACTCATAGGACTGTCTCTAAAGAGATAAAAAACTCGGCCCAAGATGGAGAGAGATATTGTCACCCCATATATAACCGCTGAGCGTGGGGAGGGAAATCCGTCCCGTCTAGCTGGCAAATTCTTCCTTGGGTGCGGCGGCATCAGCGCCCATTCCAGATGTGGCACCAGGAAAGATGGCCCCCCACAGCCTGCGCGATCCCAGCTGGGAGACCGGCCACCAGCAGGAGCACATCTCATCTCCGGTGGTAGTATTGAACTGGATGGACTAGGATTTGGAAGCGAGGCGGAGCTCGGAAAATACAATTTGGCTCGACCGGGGCACAGGGAGATGGGACTCAGAAGAGTGGCTTGCAATGCTTGGTTTCAGCAGAGCTTGAAGCACCGCCATTCTTCTCCCCGCAACCACCAAGGCAGGACCTCGGAGAGCAGCCACCAAGACCTGACCTACCTACACAAAACCACGCCCATCCTCACAGGAGAACTTCCTTTTTTCTTTCCCCTTTTTTCTTTTATTCTCCTTTTTTTTTTTCTCTTGCCATCGAGATATATTATCCCTTATCTCATTATTAGCTATTCTCCCAGCTGGTTATACACTTTTACACTGTCCAAAGTCTTT
>JAQQST010001131.1:0-13417 GCA_028646485.1 Cryptoprocta ferox | reverse complement strand
ACCATAAGGGAGAGACTGCAGTCCAACAAAGGCAGATTTATTTAGTTGCCAAGGCAAAAGGGAGTATCTGAGAGGGACCACTGACTTTTTATCACCAAACAGAAGAAGAGGCAGTATTGATATAAGGATTTGGGAAAAGGATTTGTGTTTTAGGTCAAATTTAAATAAAGCAGTGGTTTGACAGTCTCAGCAAAGAGGGCTGTTTGTAAAGTGCTTAATGTCAGGTCTTGATAGTTTAGTTGGAACCAGAGTCCTGTTTTTCTTAGCAACTAGAAAGTTAAGATAAATGTGGAATACTGTGTTTGGAAACCCCTTGGCTGAAATCCTATTCCTGGATTGGAAAGAGAGGCTGCTTCTTCTTGTCCAAGTGACTAAAACCCTTCAGGCAATAGTGTAGAGTTCCATTACATACTTCTAATAGTCTATGCTTTTAAAGAATGTTCCCCCAGCATCACATCTTTTGTTAATTGACATAAGTAGAATTTGCATATTCATAATGGAATCAAGCAGTACACACATTTTAGCAAACATATTTGATGTCTTCTTCCTATATTTAACAAAAGAGAAAGGCTATCACAATGCAACAGGGCTAAGAGTGATATGACTCAGTCACAAATCTCTCCCTCAGAATATGGTAATCATCACTCTCTTGTCTTCTAGCATTGAATCTTCTGTGGAAAAATCAAAGATCAGCCTGATGTTTTCCTTTAATTGATATTTTTCTACCTCTGCACTGGATAACTATTTTTAATTTAAATTTTTGGTGTCTCCATGGTGTTTGCTGAGGAATTTTAGTGTTTAATCCACCTGTCCATGAATATCATAGTCCTGTACAAATATAATTTCTGGCATCATATTGGGCCAACAATGAAGCATAGACCTAGGAATGTATACTTTCATCTGAACATTAGATTAGTTATGTTACCTCCCCTACTTTAGTTAACTGATTATCTGCTGGAAGCCATTACTGAAGTAAGGCAGGTTTGCAAGGTGGGGGCCTCCAGTTGTCAGATGGTGAAGGGACATCTACACCCACTCAAATTTTGCTTGAGCACCGACCCCCAAGGCGCCTGGCTGACTGGTATCAGACCTTGTGAAGGAACTTATAGGAGTTTCTTCTTTTGTGATTATAGGAGCAAATATTACATTTCTCAAGAAACCTGTTTTTCATCCCCTTGAGAAAACAGGCTATTGACCCTTGCTCACAAAAGAACTAACTCTTGTCTTTGCTGTGTTAAAAACATTGCCTTGTATTTGAATGCTAAAGATACCTTCCTTCCCCATGTGATAAGCATCTAGTCACCTACTTCAATCACTATTGTTAAAGATTATGCATGAGTCTTCTACCAATCTATGTTCTGGGAAATTTTTACATACCAAAGAATTTGTCATCAGAAATCATTGTCTAAGGCAATTGCCACTTCTGTTTTGTACCCCATACATTTTTTCAATAAATAAAGCTGACTGTCCGGTCAGTGCAGAGATGCCTGCCTGGTGAGCAGAAAGAAGACGTGGCTCTCTTGCTCCCTTTTGCCGACACCGTCCATCCTTCAGGGAGCCCTGGACCTGCTGGAGCTGGACTCCGACAATTACCCAGAAGCCCTCACCATTTGACTCCAAAGATGGATGAGGTACAGGACTTGTATTTTTATATCTTATTTTTAATAGTTTGCAATGCAGAAGGATCTTTTCCTGGGAATCTCACCTTGTCTTCCTCATTTCCAGAGGATCACTTGCTGTTTGCTGTATCTGTTTGTAGTTCTGCAAACCCCCGGGGGGTTTATTGTTGGTGTTGATTACCTCTCCGAATGCATAATCCTTGCGCCTTTCTTCACTACTTACCTACTATCAAAGCAAGCCAGATGAGTTCAGAAACTGACACCTCATTCTCCTCAGATCTTGGTGGGGGAATAGGCATGTTTACACTCATGGGATTTCTGGACATTTTTATTTTTCCTGAACTACCTGCTAATTTTCTCCTTTTGATAATCTTGAATTTGGGGTATGTGAATGAGCAGTTCCAGGACTTGGCCAACGTGTCTTCTTTTCCAAACTTTATTTCTGTGGTGTTTGTATATAGATAAAGGCAGAGAGCTCTGCCAAAATCTCTCGTTCCTTGCCCTCTTACTGCATGAGATTTGGGTAGCTTTGCTTTGATGTTGTAGACAGTAACTTTCACTATCTTCTCATTGTTGTTTAAAAAAATTGAGAGTGCAGGTGTGAAAGGATTCTCTCTGATAGAAAAAGAGGAAATTATGTGAAATCTGGACTCATTCTTGCATCTTTACTCAGATCTTAATTTATAACGTTTAAAGTATTAAAGGCTTAAAACTGGTTATCAAGAGGGAGTATAAAATAAGGAAGATTGTATTTCTCTTACCAGGGATGCTAGTATATTTTACTAGTTTCATTTAACTGTATCTTTCATGTTACATTCTTATTTTCCAAGGTTTTCATTAAAGCATGTACAATTTTAAATCCGGTAAAAAATGTATAATTATAATCAATTTCTCAACATTGTTTGCTGTTGTGTTGCTGTCTTCGTAATGAATATCACTCTACTTTAACTGTTTCTTGAAAGCAATTATTTTTATACTGTTTAAAATATTTTTATGAGTCATATTTCAGAATGGTGAATAATGTTATTGAAATAGTGTAAATAGCAGATGTGAAGTGAAAATATGATGAAATATTAGAGTACCTAAATGTTCAAACATAATTATTGCCATTTTCCACATAATAGGAAAAATATTCCCCATTAATATTAACCATAATTATCAAGAATATCCAGCTTTTCTAAATAGTTCCCATAGTACTGATTATCCAATTATTTCCCACACAACTTTCTCTTTTATTATGTTCAATAGAATATTACTGAAAGCTTATGAAGTTTTTTTATCATGTTATCATACCCCCTCAACTTTTTCTCAGTAATATGACTTTGATTTTTTCCTTCACCAAGGTATCCCAAAACATTCCTCTTTTTATTGTGAAGATTCTTGACAATTCTTGAACCAAATCACATGTGTAAAAGGTTCATACTGTTTAGCAAAACTATGTGTTCTAATTTCACTTGTCCTTTTGTTTAATTATTGGAAGTTCATGGTTTCCTGCCTCTCTTGTTCCCTGTCCCTTTCACAGACTCTCTCTCTCTCTCTCTCTCTCTCTCTCTCTCTGTGTGTGTGTATAGACATTTGTAGAAACAATTTTTATATTACATAATATTTTCTTTCAATTTTGGCTTTTGTTTTCTTAAATGTACTGTGAAAAAGAGTAAATACTATTTAAAAACCTTTTTTTACATTTATTTATTTTTGAAAGACAGAGACAGAGCACAGGTTGGGGAGGGGCAGAGAGAGAAGGAGACACAGAATCTGAAGCAGGCTCCAGGCTTAGAGCTGTCAGCACAGAGTCAAATGCAGGGCTTGAACTCACAAACTGTGAGATTATGACCTGAGCCAAAGTCAGATGCTTAACCGACTGAGCCACCCAGGCACCCCAAAAGTAAATACTATTTTAGAACTTCAGTGTAAGTAGTGTGTCAATTTCACTTAATTCATGTCCATAACATGACTTGACCTACCTCTGAAATTCAAATATGAACTCTTTAAAAACCCCTGAAATGAATTGTCTGAAGCTACAAAAACTTTTAATTGCCTTATTTTTATAAATTCATGCAATTTGTTTAAATTTAATCATTTTCTAAATATATAATTATATGCCTCAAATACTCATTTCAGACTACATATAGCCTCTGCCTTCCCATCTCCACTCCCATTACTCGCCTGAAATACCTTTGGTACTTTTTTCCTTACATATAATCTTAACTGTGGGGACTCAAATATTCCCAGCGGGTTTCCATTTTTTTTCTTTTTTAAATTAGAACTTCTCTTTGCTGGTCTCTCTCCATTTTTTATCTCTTAACTTTTCTAATTCAAACTTCTCCCAGAAGCTTAAGTCTTCTCCCACCAACTATTCTTGCTAAAAGTCTTTCCAGTGAGTTCAGCTAGTTATTGTTTCTTTGACAATAATTTTCCTTATAGATATACATAGCTTTCTTAATATTAAATGATGCAAAATACTAATATGCCAAATTACTTTCACAATTTTATGTAAAACCTTTATTATATACTTGCTTTCAGTTTATCAGAAATGGATGTTTTTAATTTTACTATGTCTATTTTTATATTATGGAAATTTCTACATATGACTTAGTTTTATTATTTAACATTACTTCCTATAGTTGAGTTAATAAGTTTAGGTTTAAGTGGGAGAACAACAAAAAACAATGAGAAAAAAAACCTAGAAAGCTGAAAATACTTATCCTGGTCTTTTTATAGGATATGGCCGCCTCAAATTACCACATTTGAACCTGTAACAGTATGTTTACCAAACAGACCTCTTTTTAAAATTACAAATATTGAGTATATGTTTTTAATAATGTTGAAAAACAGGAACTGATAAAAAAAACTATACTCTGTGTACTAAAGTTGTAAAGCTTTTTCTGTCACAAAGTATTGTACTCGGAAAAAAAAACATTCCTTCATGTTTGCATGTATTATGAATTACCTCTTTATGAGATTAAGAAGGTCAATGTCATGTTTTCATAAATACTAGGATTTATGTGAGAACAGTGGCAGTGATAGGTATAGCAAAATTAAAAATCACAAAAATCATAAATCTTATTCTAAGTGTTATCATAGGTAATTAGTAAACCATTTATTTATATTCATTCCTAGATCAGTTAAGTCCTATAATAGTTGTAATGAATTCAATTAGGGCACATAATAAAAACTTGAGTGAAAATAAAATATTTAGCATTACCTTGGGTATGAAAAAGCCAATGACCCTATTTTTATTCTTAAATTTGCAAAAGCATGGAGTGCCTGGGTGTCTCAGTTGGTTAAGCATCTGACTTCGACTCAGGTCATGATCTCACAGTTTGTGAGTTTGAGCCCTGCATCAGACTCTCTACTGTCAGCATAGAGCCTTGTTGATGTTCTCTGTCTCCCTTTCTCTACTCCACCCCTGTTCATTCTCTCTTTCTTTCTCATTCTCTCTCTCTCTCTCTCTCTTTTTCCTTCTCTTTCTCCCTCAAAATAAATGAATAAACCTGTAAAAATATGCTCTAATATAGAAATGCATGATTTTTCCCTGAGTTAAGACTATGATTTTTGTTAATTAAGTTTTTTTATTTTAATTACAATATAGTTAACATACAATGTTATTTTAGTTTCAGGTGTACAATATAGTGATTCAAAATTCTATACATTACTCAGTGCTCATCATGATAAGGGTACTCTGCAACCCCCTCACCTATTTAACCATCTACCCACTGACCTCCCCTCTGGTAACCCTCTATTTACTTTCTATATTTAAGAGTATTGGTTTGTGTCTTTTATTTTCCCTTTGTTTTGTTTCTTAAATTCCACTCATAAGAGTGAAATCATATGGCATTTATCTTTCTCTGACTTTTTTGCTTGGCATTATACTCTCTAGATCCATCCATGTTGCTACAAATGCCAAAATTTCATTCTCTTTATGGTTGAATTATATTCTATTTTATATAGAATATATATCACCTCTTCTTAAGCCACTCATCTATCCATGGACACTGGAGCTGCTTCCATAATTTGGCTATTGTAAGTAATGCTGCAATAAACATAGGGTGCATATATTTTTTTTTTCAAATTAGTGTTTTTGTATTCTTTGGGTAAATAAACCCACTAGTGCAATTAATGGATCAGAGGGTAGTTCTATTTTTAACTTTTTGAGGAACCTCCATAAAGTTTTCCACAGTTTGCATTCCTACCAACAATGCACAAAAGTTTTTTTTTTTTGTCCACATTCTCATCAACACTTGTTTCTTGTGTTTTTTTATTTTAGCCATTCTGATAGGTGTGAGATGAGATGATATCTCCTTGTAGTTTTTATTTGCATTTTCCTGATGATTAGTGATATTGAGCATCTTTTCATGTGTCTGCTGGCCATCTGTATGTCTTCTTTGAAGAAAGGTCTCTTTATGTTTTCTGCCCATTTTTTAAATGAATTATTTTTTTGGGGGGGTGTTGAGTTGTATAAGTTCTGTATAGACTTTGGATATTAACCCCTTATTGGAAATGTCATTTAGAAATCTTTTTTCGCATTCAGTAGGTTGTCTTTTAGTTTTGTTTATGAGATTTTGCTTGTTTGGTTGTACAAAAGCTTATTATTTTGATGTAGTCCTAGTAGTTTATTTTTGCTTTTGTTTCCCTTGCCTCAGACATATATAGAAAAAAATGTTACAGGTGATGTCATAGAAATTACTGTCAGTGGTCTTTTCTAGGATTTTTGTAGTTTTAGGTTTCACCTGTAGGTCCTTAATCCATTTTGAGTTTATTTTTGTGTATAATGTAAGAAAATGGTCCAGCTTCATTCTTTAACATGCAGCTATCCAGTTAGGCTATGACTTTCTTAAAAAAATAAATATCATCTGAAGCTTCAGTGTTTTATAACATCAAAATACACCAGGGAATTTTTATCTCTGTATTATGTGCATATTTACACTTTTAAAAAGGACTTTAAGATTTAGACAATGATATTATAATCCTTTTCAAAGCAATACTTAGAATATTAATAGATGGCTTCAAAAGATTATGAATGATAACTTTATATTAATGTATGAGTTATTTTAAAGTACCATTTACAGGAAGAGAAGAAACCTCATTGACAGTTATAAATAAAAATATTTTTAACTAAAATATTTATTTTCATTTCCCCCTGAGAGGTACCATACCTAGGTATTATCTTCAAGCATGTCAGTTCTTCATAATTGAACAAGATATAGATAAGCTATAATTTTTAATCTTTATGTGTTATTTTTAATGAATATAATTTATTGTCAAATTGGCTTACATACAACACCCAGTAGATAAGCTATAATTTTTAACAAATTGAGAAAATTAAACTCCCTAAAACATTTCTTGTTTCCTCCTTTCCAACATAAATATATATTTCGTACCTTCTTCTATGTGTATTAAGAGAAAATAAAAAGGTGTAAACAAACTCTTAATATATTCTAATTTAGACAAAAGCATCTTATTTGGGATATGAATGTGGTATAGTACTTCCATTAGCCCCTGCCAAAGAGTGTGCTTCTCATTTCAATCATTCTCCCCTATTTCCCCAGAATGGGACAACAGAAGAGAATTTTATCAGAAAGACCCTCCTAAGACAATGTGATCTCAGTAAAAAAAAAAAAAAAAAAAAGAAAGAAAAAAAAAAGAAAGAAAAACGAAGAAAAAAAAGAAATTATAGATAGAAGAATTAAAGACTGTAATGTACTTCAGTATTGATTTCTTCCTTTTAGTAATCAAATTGCTTATCCCCTAAGCAGTTACTAGGCCTCCGCTTCCTCTTTCTCTCTTAGAAGTTATAACTGAGGGGCCCCTGGGTGGCTCAGTCAGTTAAGCCTCAGACTCTTGGTTTCAGCTCAGGTCATGATCTCACGGTATGTGATTTCGAACTCCACATAGGGCTCCATGCTGTCAGTGCAGAGCCTGCTGGAATTCTCTCTCTTCCTCTCTCTCGGGCCCTCCCCTGCTTGTACTCTCTCTCTCTCTCTTTCTCTCTCTCTCTCAAAATAAATAAATAAACTTTAAAAGTGATGTCATGGCTCAAAATGGGAAAAAAAAGAAAACCATAATTGAACATCATGTAAAGAGGCAGCTTATAGCATGCATTGAACATCAAGCAATTTAGAAGGAGGAATAAGCAAGATGAAAGAACCCAGGTCTGTCAATGACCACATGGAACTGAGTTGACTACACATAATTTGAGACTATTTGCTAACAAATATAATAGTGCATTTGTTCACAATTATGTAAAGACCTTTTGACATATTGTGGAAATGTTTGTAGATCAAATATTGTGACTAAATATTGTGTTAAATTTTTTCTTGTAATTAAAGATGTAAATTCATTTCCCCAAATACTTTTTACCAGGTTATTAGCTAGCTTTTTTTGAGATATGGACCTTCCTTAGAAATCTACCAATATGAAGATTTGGGAAGTTCTAACAAGAAATGAAGAGAATATATACACTCATCACATTTATAAGCTTTCATGCTTCCCCTGCTGTGTGAGAGAGAGAAAGGAAAGAAAAACTTGAGAAGATTGGGTAAAGATAAAAACTATGTGAAATAGTTTTTTTTAAAAAATATGGAATGGATTAATCACTCATCAGCCCAAACTGAAGTAATAATATTGATACTGAAGCCAAGTTACCTTTAATTTATGTTAAAAACTCAAGTCATTTAATTTGAATGATTTTACATCATATTCATCATCAATATTTGTATATAAGAAAACTTACAATAGGGTTAAAATAAAATAATTTACAAGAATAATGCCAAAAAAATGGGCACTGGTGATTTAAAGAATGCTCTAAATATATAATATGTTTAATAATTAACTCTTAAACTTTAGAGTTTTAATTTGATACATAATTAGTAACGAATATGAAGGTGACTTGCTTTTGCTATATAAAGAATTTTGCTGAAAGTGTGAATATAGCCACTAAACAGGGTAAAAGCTATTTTCACTTAATATTTTATGCATGGCATCACAAAAGGCTTTATATCGTTCAATGAATTTAATTGCCTATTTCAGATGAGAGAAAGATAATAGCTTATATGGAAAACAAAATTAGTCTTTCCAGAAATCTATTTTTATATTCTAGATGGACTGGTGTCTTAGCCTGTACAGTTTGCTTTAACAAAAACCCACAGACTTGGTACATTATAAAAAACAGAAATGTATTTTTCAGAGTTCTGGAGGCTAAGTCCATGATCATAGTGCCAACATAGTTGCACTCTGGTAAGAGCCCTATTCCTGTCTCATAGATGACACTTTTTTGCTGTGTCCTCACATGATGGAAGAAGCTAGGAAGTTCTGTGGGATCTTTTCATGGAGATTTATTCATGAAGCCTTCACCATCATGACCTAGACACCTCCCAAAGTCCTCACCTCTAAAAGCATCTCATCAGGCATTCAGATATCAATTGGGGCAGGGGAATTGGGGGATACAAGCATTTAGACTATAACAACTGGTATTAAACTAGCAATAGTCAACCAGATAAATTCAAACATCAGATATTAAAGTTAATCAAATGAGCAAGTTGCACAAATATAAGAAGCATGGTTAACTTAGATGACCATTTTTAACATGCCATATTATTAACAAGTAGAAATAAAATTTTATTTAAAAAACACATTGTGCCACTTTCTTGTGCCATATACTAAAATAAATTCAAAATGGATGAAAGACCTTACATGCGAGATAGGAAACCATCAAAAAAGTTCTAGAGAAGAACAGGGACAGGTAACCTCTTTGCCATCAGCTGTAGCATCTTCTTGCTAGATATGGATCCTGAAGCAAGGATAACAAAAGCAAAAATAAACTATTGGGACTTCATCAAGATAAAAACTTCTGCACAACAAAGTAAACAACCAACTAAAAGGCACCCTTTAGAATGGGGGAAGATACTTGAAAATGACATATCTGGTAAAGGAATAGTATCTAAAATAGAGAAAGAACTTATAAAACTCAACACCCAAAAAACAAGTAATCCAATTAAAAATGGGCAGAAGACATGAACAGACATTTTTCCAAAGAAGACATTCAGATGGCTAAAAGATACATGAAAAGATGCTCAACGTCACTCATCATCAGGGAAATATGAATCAAAATCACACTGAGATACCACCTTACACCTGTCAGAATAGCTAAAATTAACACAGGAAACAGCAGATGTTGGCAAGGACGCAGAGGGGAACTTTTTCACACTCTTGGTAGAAATCCAAACTGGTGCAGCCACTCTGAAAAACAGTATGGAGAATTGTCAGAATGCTAAAAATAGAACAACCATATGATCTAGCAACTGTACTACTAGGTATTTACCCAAAGGATACAAAAATACTGATTCAAAGGGAAACATGTATCCTGATGTTTATGGCAGTGCAATCAATAGCCAAATTATGGAAAGAGCCTATATATATATACATATATATACATATACACGTATGTGTGTGCAAGGGAATATTACTCAACCATAAAAAAGGAAGAAATCTTGCCATTTGCAACAACGTGGATAGAGCTAGGGTGTATTATGCTAAGTGAAATAAGTCAGTCAGAGAAAGACCAATACCGTATGATTTCACTCATATGTGGAATTTAAGAAAGAAAACAGATGAATATAGGGGAAGGGAAAAAATAAAGAAAGGGAAGCACACTATAAGAGAGTCCTAACTATAGATATCAAAATAAGGGTTACTGGAAGGGATGAGGGTGGTGGATGGGCTAAATGGGTGATGGGTACTAAGGTGGGTACTTGTGATGAGCACTGGGTGTTGTATGTAAGTAATGAATCACTAAATTCTACCCTTGAAAAAAATTTAAAAAGCACAATTTGTTAAAAAAAGAAAAAAAAAGAAAAAGAAAGAAAAAGTGGATTTGTTAATTCATCAAGTGACTTGTATCATTTTTTTAGCATTATAGGAAAGAGCCATCACCATTAACCATATTTTACTCCAATAATAGTCAATAATTTTAAGTGTTATTTTTCTAGATCTAGAAATCATGATTACTGAAATTTAAAAAAGCTATCAGGAATCTCTTAATATACATATTTGTAGGCTATCTATACATACATTGATTCTCATTATTCACGTTTGTAAGTACAATTGATCTTCATTATTTACAAATTACACATTTGAGAATTCTACTCACTCAAATTAGTTTGTAGTAAGTCAATAATTGCAACAAAAACTTTTTAGTTGCCAGCTGTGTATGTACCCAGCTGAGGGAGAACAAACTGATATTCTGTCTTCTTGTTTGAGCAGTCATACTGTAAACAAGTGTCCTTTTTGCAGTCTATTTAGTGCCATGCTTTTCACATTTTCTGAGTTTTCTGTTAGTGCTTTCACCCTTGAAAAGAGTCCCAAACAGTTTACTTATGTGCCGTTTAGTGTTTTGAGGCATAAGTAGGCTGTCATTTGCTTTAGGGACAAAATATGTACATTCATAAAGTTTGGTCAGGCACAAGCCATAGTAGAAAATGATACTTTTACAGTAGAAAAATGATAAATAGATGATCATTTAATACTTCTATGAGAAAACTAATTAGATTTCTAATCCTTAAGAATAAGTATTAAAAGTAAGGTGTTCCTGAATATCCAGTACTGTTGGCCACAAGTTTAATATAAATGAATCAACTGTATATTAAGTTAGGTATCATTGGACACAAACACACAGAACCCTATGATGGATGCTCTAAAATATATTGAGAACACAATTTATTGCATATAAGGTTTCATATGAACACTTCTCTATTTAAACAAATATACTACCTTGACCATTACTTTATTTCTAACTTATCATGTTTCATCAAAATGGTTATATTTATCCCATACTATATATTTATTATATATCTGTAATTTTATTTAACTATTATAGATTTGTGTATATATGTATGAAATGAAAATGGCCTTGACTACCATAAATATATATATCATTAATCTTTTTTAACTTTAGAAACATGGCTAAAAATATAATTATGTCCAAAAATTCACACTGCTATAGCTTCAATAGGAATTAAGGGCATGAGGTAAAAAATAGATTTAGGAATTGGAAAAAATGAAAATTAATAGTTTTAGTTTATTATTAATGCCAGTATTTAAAAGTGCTATTTAGCATTATCCAAACTATCCTCCAGTTGATTATGCCTTACTAGTGAGACACAACATAAAGCATAAGCATGATTTGAAATTAACTCCAAAGGGAATATAGATTTGAGAACAAAACCTTACATATGGCAAGATCAGAAGAGAGAATCAGTAGGAGTTGTATGTGAGATTGGTCACTTGAGATTTGAGTATACCATTAGCGAAACTGCTGAAAGCTAACCGTGTTGAAAAAATGAATTATTCTCAGGGATATCAGCCTTTGTCAAGAACTACATTTGACACCCACTGAATCCTGGGGTAGAGATTTTGCTTTGTAGTTCAGAAGATATTTTTTCCATAAAAGGATCATTTGGTGTTAAAACAAAATTCAACTGGGTAAATTTTAAAGATCTTTTATTGGCTTTATTCAATGTGTCATGTATTGGGCAGCTTCTCATTTAGCAAATAGAAAAAAGCTCCAAGGAGCTGTACACTATGGAAGATTTTTTTTAGCCAGAAGTGGGTGGGAAAGGAAGTTACTCATTTGGGATAGATTGTTTCACATAAAGTCACCTTCTGTTAGGGGAAGGAAGGCAAGGGGTCTATCAGGCAGATTACCTCACTAGTGTTGATCAGATAATTCCAGATTAATTGGTTAAGATTACATTTCTAGGGGAAACTGAAACTGAAAGGTTATTAGATATTAAGTCTTGGTTTGATGACATGAGTTTAGCATCCCCATTTGGGATCTGCTGTCTCCTTTTAACAATACCAATTTCTCAGCTTCAATTTGAACCGTTTGTTTTTCATGTATCTAAAATAGAATATACATTGTTCTCTACATTTATGTCATCTTTTTTGTTGAATTTATTCTCAAAGTTATACATTCCAAGTGCATGATTTTTGCTATTACTACTTTCTACCTGATCAAAAGTTACCTTTAAGTGGCTTGAGCTTGCCTTGTCTCACCAGCATTAAATACTGCTAGAGAAAAGTCTCTAAGTCTAGAAGCCATATGTGACAAGGTAGGTGAATAGAACCAGATAATATTAATATTTATGGTTATTATTGATTATAGCATAGTTAACAATTGATGTTCTGTATTTTATATATGTACAAGTATCTATTAGAAAAGTATGGGGTTAAGGGCAAAACCTGGTTCAACTATTTATGAGTTATTTGTTCCTGAGCAAGGTTCTATAAATTCTGTCTTGGTTTTCCCATCTGTAAAACAGATACAATATTAAGCCTTTAAGAGTTAGACTGAGTTTTAATAGGGTTTGGGATTGATTGAATTCGATTCTGTTTGTGAAAGCCATGTGTTTCTTTTAATAAACTTAAAAAAATTTGATTGTAGTGAAATGCTTTTTTCTTTTTATAGTTTATTGTCAGGTTGGTTCCATATAACACCCAGTGCCTTTCCCACAAGTGACCTCCACCATGACCATCACCCTCCTTTACCTTTCCCCCTCCCCCTTCCCCCCTCAGTTGGTTTTCAGGATTCAAGAGTCTCTCGAGTTTTGTCTCCCTCCCTCTCCCTAACTCTTTTCCCTCCTTCTCCTCCCCATGGTCCTCTGTTGGGTTTCTCCTGTTAGACCTATGAGTGCGAACATATGGTATCTGTCCTTCTCCGCCTGACTTATTTCGCTTAGCATGACACCCTCGAGGTCCATCCACTTTGCAACGAATGGCCAGATTTCATTCTTTCTCATTGC